>PVJH01021312.1:0-38854 GCA_004026705.1 Nesogale talazaci
GAGGAGCGGCTGTGGGCAGTAAATGCAAAGATGCCAACAAGGGACGGGGCCCAGCCCAGCACCTAGCAGTGGCTTGAGGAGTCTGGGGGCAGCAGCACTGCTAGGAGTGACCCTCAGGAGACCACATATACTGGGTCCTCGTCCCCTTGGGCTCAGTGCAGAGGCCTATCTGAGGTATGACAGACCTGGCACATGCCGCTTACAGGGGACAGGAGCCCTTGAGCAGCTTCTGTGTACCGTATGGATGCAGCCTCCTCCCTCCAGCATGATGGTCCCCACCTCAGATGCAAGTTCCAGGGGGCAACAGAGGATTCCCGAATGATATTCCAAGGCAGCCAGGTGGGGGGGCGGGGAGGAGGGGAGGTGAGCCCTTTCTGCTGACCTGCCACCATGGTCTACTTCTGCCGGACATTTAGGGAGATTTAGGGGAGTTCAAGGGAGTCTGTTGGGTAAGGCCCAGGCGGCTAACCATAGGGTTCTGGAATGAACAGGGAGGCTCAAAACTCACTGCCGTGGCGCCCGTTCTGACTCAGAGCAGCTCCTCGGGACAGGAAGTACTGCCCCATGGGTTTCTGAGACAGCCTCTCTCTCCCGGAGTAGAAAGCCCATCTTTCTCCCCAGGGGCAGCTGGGAGGTGGTTTCAAATGCTTGACTTTGCAGTTACTCGACCCTAACTGCACTCCTTAAGCACTCTGCCACCAGGGCTCCTTAAGAGGGAGGCTAGCCTGAGAGGAAGTCACTGGTTCAAAACCCCTCAGTCTGGGAGAGAAAGAAAAGGCTTCCGGACAGATTGGCAGCCCCAGAAGCCACGAGGGGTTCTGCTCCTCCCTGCAGGGTCTCGGGGAGCCGGAATCGGCTCAGCAACAGAGGGTTTGGTTTTCGGTGGCTCAGTGGAAAGTTCTTCCTGCTTCCCCATCAGTGCCCCTCACACACAGCCACATCGGTCTTTCGGGGGTGGGGGCTGGTGGGGGGAGCACGGCAGTGTCATGAGGCACAACAGGTTTTCAGTGAAGCTTTCAGACTAAGGCAGACAGAGAAAAACATCTGATGGTGGTCCACTTCCCAAAATCAGACTGCGGCTGCCCTAGGCTCACCCTGGCCCTGGACGCAGCAGATCATGGGGATGGGTCAGGCCTTGGCAGCATTTGGTTCAGGCCCCAACTGCACAGCAAATCACATCACCAGGATCAGTAAACCCAATTCCTGTGCCTGCTGTCATTCCCTTTAACTCTGTGAGTGTCAAATAGACAGAGAGTCCAACCTCCCCTCCTAGGGCACCCTGCGCTCTAGGATTCGGGCATGAAGATGGTGCCATGCCCCTTGCCTTCTAGACCTGGGCAGTAGTGCTGAATACACCTGCTTCATTTCTTTTTTTATACATTCACATGCACACATACACTCCTACCACCCAAAGCAACTGCTTTTTCACCCTTAGAGAAGATCAAGAAGCAGGGAGGCGCCCAATTCTCTTCTCGCTGAGTTTCGCACCGATGGAGTTCTCTGGTGGGGTTGCCCCTGGGCTGAAGGGTCCGCTTTGTTTTGCTGAGAGGACGAAGCCAAAGCGGCTGCCTGGTTTCAGGAACTAGACCTTGTCTTGGACGGCCTCCCCAGCCCCAGGTCGATGGAGTCAGAGTTCCCCTGGCAGGGTGAGCATGTTGCCTAAGCACTCTCCTCTGACCGGTCAGCCTCATGCGTGCACATGCCAGAGCACCAGGAGCACGGCAGCCGAGCCCTGCACGCAGCACGGCAGATCCTGAGCTGTGATGCACACCACCACCTTGCAGCCTGGCTTGACCACTTGCCCTGTGTGCCCTTGAGCAGTATGGCTCCGTTCACATCCTGTCCCTCAGTTTACCTCCTGCCATACCAAGGCAGGAGCAAAACCTGCCTTCAAGGTGTTGGGAAAATCAGTCGACAAAGCACACCACGTGTTGAGAAAGACACTCCCCGTGCACAAGAGGCACTCAGCTGATGGACATCTGGGTTGTTTCCTGCATGTGTCCATGGTAAATAATGCTGCTGTCAACATTTAGGGATGAATTTGTGGACAGATGCTTGTAGTTCTCTTGAGTCTATCCCTAGGAGCAATCGTGCTGGGTCACGCAGGTGAACCTTTTGAGGAACTGCCAAATTGATTTCCCAAGAATCTCTACCACTTTACACCAGGGCCATCCTGTTTTTCAAGTTGTGCTAACAGAAACAAATCATTTGTCATTTCACCATTCTTCACCCATGCAATTCGGTGAAATTAGTTATAGTTATCAACCATTCCGGTTATACACTTTCTAATTTTTCCATGACCCTAAGTAGCAACTCAGGGTCCCTTAAGCAGTAAGGCACCCTTCTCCCCACCCCCATCCTCCAGCAGCCCCCAACCCCCACCCCACCCTGATCCCCCGACACCACAAATTACTGCTGTTCTCTATCCACTCGCCTACAGTCGCTAGTTCACAGAAGTGGTGCAAGGCAATGTTTGACCCTTCGTGATGACCTTCCTCTAGGTTCTAACATTTTTGAGTTTGCCTTTCAAAGTAGTGTTAGTGGTTGGAAGTGAAGGAGATAAAGAAGAAAGAGGACAGGTTTAAACAGGTGCAAACAAAAGATGCCGAGAAGATTTTTTTAAATTCCTTACCTTCCCAGCAGGGTGCTTTGGCAACAAGGCTCTGATGGCTTCTTCCCCCCCAAATTTGGTCATCCTCAGAAAACCTCATGCGAACAGGAGAAATGTGGGTTGAACAAGTCAGAGCTCTTACCCAATCTTTCCTGTGGGCTTCTGAAGGTCAGTGGCAGGTTCACTGACATGGTTTGTCTTTAACCAGCAAGGCCAATGACCTTCTCGGGCCCCTGAAGAGCAAAAGGTGGGGTGGGAGGTGGGGGATATACCACTCACTGAGTTTGGGCTGAGCTGCAACTGCAGCTGATGAATAACATGAGATGCTAACCTGCTTTTTACATTGGTCTAACAGAATATTTGATTAGGGATTGTCCTTAGATGCAAATGTTACCTCTACCCTATTCTTCTCCTCTATCCCTAGGGGTGGGGGGGGGGTGTTATTCAGGGAGGTCTTTTCCCCTCTTCCCTCTCTTAGTAGTTTTCTACTAGTGACATTGATGAAGGGCTATGGAAGGGAGCGTCCCTTGCATTCAGTTGGCAGACCAGGAAAATTGAGCCTCCCAGGCTCAGGTTTGTGTGTCGTGGGGGTGGGGAACATGACTAGGGAGAGTGAATAAGAAAAAAGAGGGAGGGGGTAGATCAAGCAGAACGCCTGTGGTTCTTTAATGATTAACCTCTTTGGATTCCACAGGCCCCATGCGTGCATGCCATGCAGGGACTGACTGCTGCTCAGCCACTCTCTGGACTCTGGGCAGGGGGCTAGATCTGAGATACAGTACTTGGAAAAGCTCTAGTAACAGCCTGGCCCATCTACTAGGAAACCGTCCGCTTCAGTGTGAGCACCTCAGACAGTAACTGGAAAGAGAAGCAGCTTGCCTTCTCAGGAACATTAGTCATCTCAAAGCACCATGATTAGTGATACCTGGAAAATCCATGTGCCCGTCATTAGCCTTGGTTCTTGGCATGTGCTCATCGGTATTGGAGATGAGCTGGACCCATTCCTTCCCATTACAGGGCGCTCACAAGCCCAAGGAAGGCCACCCCGGACTTCCTTTGCTTTAAGAGCCATGTCCTCAGTGGGGACCAGCCAAGAGGTGTGGGCCATGTGGGGCAGGGGAGACTCTCCAGGGATGGATCCTTCCAACCTCCTCAGTCTGCCCTCGACCCACCACCCAAGTCCAGGCCACCTCTCATCTGGGCATTTCCATGAGTTTTCTAACTTCTTACCCCCTCCACCTCTTCTCTGCACAGCAGCCGTCAAGATGGCGGTCACATGAGAATCACACCACGTCTTCTCCCTACTAAAAAATTCTCCCGCAGTGGCCTGCACTTATTCTAGAATGACTTCCATTCTCTGAACTGCCTCAGTTCAGCTCCTGCCTCTCTGGCCTCACTTGATGCATCACATTTGATGCACTTGACACATTGAAGAAGTCCCATCCGGTTCTCAAATAAGGGCCCGAAGGTTGCAGGCCAGATCTGGCTCACAGCCTGTTGTTGTGTCTTGTTAGGTACCCTGAGGTTGCTGTTGACTCCTCACACCCCGGAGACAGCAGAACAAATCATGGTGCAGTCCTGCACCTTCCTTGCAAGTGGTGTCATGTCGGAGCCCGTGGAAGCAGCCACTGTGTCAGTCTGCCGCATCGAGGGCCTTCCTCGTGCTTCTCTATCCTCCCACTTGGCCAAGCATGATGTCCTTTCCCAGCGAGTCATCATCTCTCTTGACATCATGTCCAGAGAACTTGACATGAAATCTCCCTAACCTCGCCTCTGAGGAGGAATCGGACTGCACTGCCACCAAGACACACGTGTCCATTGTTCGGGTAGTCGACAGTCCTTTCAGTCGTCATTGCCAACACCATCATTCCCACGGACCCACTCTTCTCCTGTCTGCCTTAGTCCATGCCCAACTTCCGCGTGTCCATGAGGTGATTGGAAATCACACAGCTTGCCCCAGTTGCACCTCCGTCCTCCCAGTGACATCTCTGTGTCTCGTTCAAGAAGTTGACTGATGCTCCCGTGATCGTTGATTGTTGAGGCAGGCAAGAGAGAATCCTTGGCGACTTCCGTCTCTCCTCCGTGTCTCATGTTGTCTGTCAGTGTACTTGTGAGGATTTTTGTTTTCTTCACACGGAGTTGCATCCTAGCCTCAGTCTGCAATCTTTGAAATGTTTGTGATGTGACGGTAAGTAAAAAATATTGTGACAAGACTCTAGAAACCTTTATTAAGCAAAAATTAAAAAGATGAAGGTATTGTTTCTAGGTGGAGTCTCCAGCGAGGTCTTTACAGTTCTCAAAGAAGTGTTTCCAAACTTTACTCCTTGCCCGAGGAATTCTGTGCTCTTTGGTTTACAGCAGCAGGGGCATCTTTAGTGGACTTGAATTGCGTTGCGTCACATTGTTCTTTAAGTTGGGGAACAAAAAGCAATCTGAAGACTTGCCTTAGGTAGAGGGGCTGATGTCTTCCAGTGAAATTCCCATAGAACACCCCTGACTTCCCTGGAAGAGTGAGAAGGTGCATTATTGTCATGACAGGGAAACAAAGCCCTCAACTCAACTTAGCTGGCCTTTTTCTTAGCAATGCCATTTTCAGTTTTCCTTAAAATTCTTATTAATAAGCCCACAGGATTGCCCTGGTTTTTTGAGACGCTCTATAAATATTACCTTTGAAATACTAAACCATCCCCCCCCCCTCCCCACCTCTAAAAAAGAAGTTACCACCTTCTGAGCTGACCTCTGTTCCTTGAACTTAGCTGTCACCGGGAGCCAGTTTTGCTTCAGCCCTGCTTTCTGGGTCATATTGCTAAACCCCCAACTCTTCCCTGGGAGTGGTCTTCATCAACTTGAACCTTGCTTAAGAGACTTTGAAAAGAGCTAGTCTTGGAGCTAACTGCTCTTTGAATGATGGTGTTGGCACTGTGTCATTGAGCCAGAAGTTTGCTAAGACCAAGATGTTGGCTTAGAACTGAAAATGCCAAACTATGTGAGATCCCAGCTTCAGTAAATAACACACTGCTGGTCATTCTTTATTTTTCTGCCACCATTTTCTAGACAGAGTGACTATTTCTTCATTTGTTAATGTTGACAGTCTTCCCTCTCTTAGTTCTGAGATCTTCCTTAAGATGTATGATCTATCACAAAGCTGTTGCTTTGTGTGGGATAACGGTCGTGTAAACTTGGGGGCAAGGCTTTAGTGATTAGAGGTCACCTCCTCTTGAGTTTTGTTTTAAATTTGATATTATTCCTGACCTCAACAGTTTGTATTCCATGGCACGAAAGTATCCTGTGTTTGAAAGCACTCTTAACGAGACCAAAATGAAGGAGAACTTGTCTGCGCTTGCCCACAGATCACAGGGACATGCTTAAACAGGTTTGGTTTGAAATAAGCTCATTCTTGTATGAACTAGGACCCTGGTAGCAAAACCTCTTATCTTTGGCGCCATAACAGCAGGGTTAAGTAGGAAGGCTTATTCGCTAGGTGGCTCCTCTGGAAAACTTAAATCACATCCAATCTCCCCCACCTTGACAAAGGATCAGGGTGGTGCAACCTTGTTCAGTTGCTAACTGAGACTGGTGAATTGAACAAAGTGGAAGGACGGAGGGACAATCAACACAAACAGCACCCACACCACGAGGAAGAACAGACAATCTTCTCCCCTAAACATTACAGTCTCAAAAACCCTACGGGACAGCTCTGTACCATCCCATGGGGGTCACTGTGAGTTAAAATCAAGTTGATGACCATATCTTTTCTCCCTTGATCCCATTCTCTTCATGGCCAGTTCCCGTATCACTGAATTATATGTCTGTTTATCAATAGATAGTATCACACTAAAAGCAGAACCTTGTCTCAGCTTGTTCTGTACCATACACACAGGGACGTCTCATCAAGTGTGGCCAATGGTAGGCACTCAGTAAAAGTGAAACGAAAGGCTGCTATTTCACTCCTCCTGGGGCAGCCAGCCATCGCAGATTGTAGCTGCACTACCTGCTCCTTATCTACAGGGAACGAGGGCAGGGAGGGTGTACGGTGTCCATCTGGATAGAGTGGAGAAGAAGGAGCTGGCAGGAAGCATACCCCTGATAGCAGCAACTTAAATTTTTTATGCTTTCATGGCTGGAGAACCACCCCAGCAATGCACTGCCACAATGTGTGTGGTCATGGCATGGGGGAGATTAGAAGCCAGATGCTGAGGGTTCAAGGTCAGGGGTGATAAGGAAAGGAGCGGAGTGTGGAGACCGGAGGCCCTGGTAGTACCAATGAGGATGTCCACCCAGAGGCACCTAGGACAAAAAACCTGGTAATCTATTAAGAAACAAACAAACAAACAAACCCAAACCAGCCACTAATAAGTCATCTACTTTTTCCTCTGAAACACAGGAGGTCATTTTAAGTAGGAGCCAACTCGACAGTGGAAATGGTTTTCTGGGGATGAAAGCAGGAGGGGACTCTTATTAGTATCTGGTTGAGCAGTGGTTCTCAACCTGCCTCACACCACGACCCTTTCAGACACTTCCTCATGTTGTGGTGATGCCCCGACCATAAAATTATTTCATTGTTGTTGTGTGTGTGTGTGTGTGTGAGAGAGAGAGAGAGAGAGAGAGAGAGAGAGAGAGAGAGAGAGAGAGAGATTGCTGCAGTTAAGCCCAACAAGTACTTAAGGAGCATCGTCAATGTTCAGAGCACCATGTTGGGCAAAAGTGGTCATGGTTCACACCATGACTTCTGAAGTTCATTGCCCCGACTGTAAGATTGAACTCTGTCATCTGCAGCTGTATGATTTGGGGTCAGATGCTTTATCTCGGTGAGCCTCAGGAAAATGAAGGTGCCGGTCTGGCACGCCAGTGGGGCTCCTTTGACAGCAGTTGTCATTGTGGCTGTACAGTGCCACATTGTATCCCGTCCAGCTTCTAGCAACCTTGTGTACAACAGGATGCAGCCCTGCCCGGTCCTGGTGCTTATGTGTGAGCCCATGGGTGCAGCCACTGTGTCAGTCACGGGTCTTTCTCCTTGTCACTGGCCCTCCACTTTACCACCCGTGATGTCCTTCTCCAGGGACTAGTCTCTCCTGACAGCATTGCAAAGTACATGAGACGAAGTCTCCCATCCTTACCTCTAAGGAGCAGTTGACTGCCCTTCTTCCAAGGCAGATTTGTTGTTTCTTTTGGCAGTCCGTGGCACTTTGAATACCCTCTGCCGGCACCATAACCCCAAAGCATCTGTTCTTCTTTGCTCTTCCTTATGTACTCCCCAACTTTCATGTGCATACGAGGCATTTAAAAATACCACGGCACACTTTCATCCTCACAGTAATCGCCATGCTTGTCGATATGTTAAGGAGGTCTTGGGCAGCAGAGGTCCCCAGCCTGGTCTGTTGGTTGACCTCCCGGCTGCTGCTTCCAGGAGCATGGAGGCGGATCCAAGCAGGACGAAACCCTTGAGAACCACACTCTTCCCTCCAGTGATGGTGATGTTACCATTGGGCCAGTTGTAAGGATTTGAGTCTGCTTTACATTGAGTGGTAGCAGCAGCAGTGCCTGCGACTGGCATGTGAGATGTGCTGTGAGCATCTCTGAAGCCTTGGGGGAGGAAGGTCAGACAGTCATGAGTGGAATTCCATGGGGATATTTATAAGCACGGGGAGTGCCCACACAGTCTCAGAGGATGAAGAAAGGACACGGAAGAGGGGGGACTCCAGCAGGGGTGCCTTTGGTCTCTGCCTCCTTTCCGCATCAGTTGCTGAGAAGTTGCATTTTCATATTATATTGCTACCTATGTTGCAGAGGCCTTGGGGCAAAGCAGAGGCATAGATCCAAAAATTCTATGCACTACTTTAAATACAGATTCATGAGCCTCAAATCCAGCAATTCTGCTGGGTTGGCTTTATCTTAGGGCCCAGAAACCTGCCTCCTGGTGATCCTGCTGCATGGGGTCAGGCATCACATTTTAGTGCACTCTGACTTGAAGATGGTAGCAGTCTCTATTGTTCCCAAGTCCTCGGTGCCATACCTCTTGACCTCTAGTTTTGAGGCCCTCCCTTGTCTCCTTTGAGTGTTCCTTTTGCCTGCCAATGTCTGCTTCTAAGGTCTGCCACTTCCCCACCTGAGCCGTACTGGGGCAGCTGGCCGAATGTGACAGAGAGAGATGGGCTCAATGCATCAGTACAATGACAACTCAGTCACTTCATATGCATGCCAGAGTGGGGCAGTGAGTGACGACGAGAGGGGAAGAGCTGATGCCTGTGGATCATGCTGTTGGCGGAAACTGTTGGATATGTCATAGATGGCCAGACCACCACCACATCTGCCTTGGAAAAGGGACAGCAGCATGCTCCTGAGATGGGAGAGTGGGACAGTTTAGGCTTCTGTACTTTAGATATGTTCTTTGAGGGCAGCACGATTGGTCGAGGGTCACTGTAAAGAGGAGATGCTCAATGAGAGGGACTGGCACGGTGTCTGCAACAATGTCCTCAGGCCTCAGGCAATTGTGGGGAAGGTGCGGGCCAGGAGGTATCTTGATCTGCAGTACCCAGGTCCACCATGAGCCAGGGCCACTGGGACTGTCCCAAACAGCTACAGAAACCACCATTCAACTAGGCACGGTGCTGTAAAAGAGCAGGCGTCTGCTTTTGTATGTAGTTAGCTTGTTGGTTTCTTCTTCCTGGTTCTTTTCTTGGTGGTGGTGGGCAGGGGGGGGGGGGGGGGGGGGGGGGGGGGGGGGGGGGGGGGGGGGGGGGGGGCGGCGAGGAGAGGGCTGGTTTGTGTGTGCTGGTTCTGAACCCTTGAGATTTCTTGAATGGAAGGTCCTTGTGTCAGTGAAGCCTTTCCCCATGTTTACACCAGCTGGATCCAGATGATGAGTCTTAGTGACCTTCCTGATGAGTCAGGTGACACAGCCAACCCTCAAACCCACCCCCACACTGATGGAGTGCCTAAGTCTGCTGTATGCTTTGACTTGTCCATGCTGACTTTCTAACTCCCCACTGAGGGAGAGAGACTTGCCATCACCACTTGCCTTGGCGGCACCCCACCACTCTCTAAATGCAGAAGCTAGCTTGATCTTGACGGTTTCAGCCCATATGCATGGGTGCCCAGAGAACACGATGATATTAGCCCCAGAATGTCACTGAAGGGTCAGGGTGGGTTAGAGAGCCTTGGCAATGGGAAAGGTCGGTCACTCACGCTAAAGCTGTGTTATTGCCTCCTCTGACCTCTTCTCCTGGGCTGGCGCTTTCAAGCTACAGACCTTGCACTTTGCAGCCCAATGCATAATCCGCTACGGTACCAGCTCCATAGATCAGAGTAGACTTGCCCCATCGTGGGATTTTCAAAGTGATAGGTTTTTTTAATAAATCATTTTATTGTTCAGCTCTTATCACAATCCATCCATCCATCCATTGGGTCAAGCACACTTGCACATTTGTTGCCATCATTTCCAAAGCATTCTCTTATACTGGAGCTCTTGGCATCAACCCATTTTTCTCCTCCCTCCTCTTCCCTCCTGCATGAATCCTTGATAATGTATAAATTATTGCTTTTCCATGTCTTGCACTGTCTCATGTCTCCCTTTACCCCTTTATCTTATATCCATCCCCCTGGGACGGAGTTACCAGCAGGCAATTGTGATCAGTTCTCCTTTTCTCCCCCCGTCTGCCCCTTACCCTCCTGATAGGGCTACTCTCAATATTGGTCCTGAGGACTTTATCGGTCCTGTATTCCCTGTTTCCATTCCTTATCTCTACCCATGTGCATGCTCTGGTCTATCCAGACCTGTAAGATAGAATGAGGGTCATGATAGTGGGAGTCAGGAAACATTAAAGAACCAGAGGAAAGCTGTGTCTCATCGGTGCTAAACTGCACCCTGACTGGCCCATCTTCTCGCCGAGACCCTACTGTAGAGGATGTCCAATTGCCTACAGTTTGGCTTTGGGTCTCGACCCCTCTCCCCCCACCATTCACATTGACACCATTTTTTTGTTCTGGGTCTTTGATGCCTGATACCTGATCCCATCAACACCTGGTAATCACACAAGCTGGTGTGCTGCTTCCATGTGGGCTTTGTTGCTTCCCAGCTTCAGGAAGCAGATGGGCCTTGGGCCTTGACTCAAGTATTCCCTCAATACAAAAACACTTTGTTCTATAAGCTGGCATCCAAAATGCTCACCTTCCCAATACAATCGCTGAAGACAAATGGATGCATAAGCAAATGTGGTGAAGAAAGCTGATGGTGCCCGGTTCGCAAAAGATATCGATTGCATCTGGGGTCTTAAAGGCTTGAAGATGAACAAGTGATAAATCTTTATGGGATACAATTGCAACATCTTTTAGTCACCGATGGGTTCGCGCCACTGACCTTTTAGATAATAGCTGAGTGCTTTAACCATTCCCCACCATGGCTTCTCCCTCAGAAACCCTAAGAGGCAGCCGGACCCCGTTGCTTAAAGTCGCTGCACATCCAAAGTGGTCGTCCTGAATTGGAATCAGTTGTAGCCACAAGTTTGGTTTAGGGGCTTGGGGGAGGCCTCGATATTTGTCATTTATTGCTTTCCCATTTGTTTTCTGTTTTTGATTCTTTCTCTAAAAGTGAAACTAGAATTATGTCATCGTGTGGGGGGCAGAAATGCTTCCTAAAACAAGCTCAGGAAGTCCCTTAGTTAGCCCAGGAAGGGAACTGAAAAATTAATTCTCTCTAAACATTCTCAGAAAATCAAAGTTTTCCTAGCAGTCAGAAGAATCACCAGGGCTGCAGCTCAGAGCGATTGGTACATGCCCAGTTCAAAGCTGCAGCGACTCCCACCTCGAAGACTCCCACCCCAACACTCTCTTTTCCTTCCTGTGATTGATTTTGCAGACTCTGCTGGATTGTCTGTGATCTTCACAATATCACAATGGTTCCCAAGGGCGTGGATGGTGATGTCACAAAAATGGGCACATAGTCTGTGGCCATTAGCAAATCAAAGGGGCAAACCCTTTGAAAGTGACAACAGTAGGAGGAAGGGGACAGCATTCACAATTTTTATAGAGGGCCCGAGTATGCTAGAAAACAGGATAAAGGAGAATGTAAGAAAGGCGGTGGGTGGTGGAGCAGAGGGAGTTAATCAAAGGCTGTAAAATTCAAAAAGCACAGGGAAACTAGACTGCAGAGGGTAAGGATGGGAAGGGCATAAGCACTTGGGTAGGAGCAAGGGAGTTTCAAAAGCAAGTTCTTAGCAGTCCTGCGGGAACACACACACCCCTCCCGCCCCGTTGGTAATGCCACTTCTTCTTCTTCTCTCCCCATCTCCCCCCTACAGTTCACCCATCTCAGGAGCCTGGCTGGTTGGAGGGGACTCTGAACGGAAAGACCGGCCTCATCCCTGAGAACTACGTGGAATTCCTCTAACTGTGGGTCCCCACCCCCCACCCCCGCAGAACTGGGGAGCTTTACATGGTATCCATGACGACTGCTGGTCCCCGTGTGGTAGACCCTTTCTCTTTGCCACGGGGGAACGCAAGGTGACAGACTGCTGATACCCGCCAAGATGAACCTCCCTGCCAGCCGCCGTGTCCCCCATTCCCATGATCATCTCAGCTGACTTCGGCAGGAAACAGAAGTCCTTTGGTGGAGGCAGCCAGCCTTTTGACTTTGAGACCCCAGCAAAAGGCTTGCAAAGGCATTTCCTCACAGGGAGCACTCGCGTGGGTTCAACAGTCGCCCAAACCCCAACCTTGTGAAAGAGGAAGTAAGATAAAACAGTCCCAAGACCATGCCGTACAGCTGAATCCCGTAGGTGTGGGTGAAGGAGTTGGCGCCCAGATCCAGGCTGGGTCTGTGGCATCTGTTTACAGTAGGCACTCTCTCTGCCCCACCCTTACACCCCTGAGACCCACACTGCTGTGGGCAGCTGGGTCTGCCTGTTTGCACGCAGAGTGGAAAGGGGTTAGGGTGCTGTTTACGTAAGATCCAATCTCTCACCATCTCTCAAGCAGCAATTGGCCCGTTGTCAGCAGCATCCAGTAGAGGCCTCTCATGCAAAGGCACCCCCTCCCCTCCACCAAGCAGAGAACTCATCTGCCACCGAGAGGGCTGCTATCACCTAGTAACCATGGCAACTCAACCTACTCAAAAACCCAAACAAAAAATAGCACTCTCTCTTTGCATGGCACATGGTTTTCTGGTTTTGCTTTCTTCTTCCCACCTTTTTGGGAGTTTTCTAAATGGCTTTCCAACAACGTGAAGCGGAAGCATCCAGGGACTGGAGGGGTCTACTTGGTGCAGAACCCTTTTGATGAAGTCCAGCGGCGCCAGGATACATTGGCGTGCCCCCCACCCGCTTCTTGCGGCAAACTTACAGACTGGCTAGATCTTTGCGTTCCTCCCTACAACTGCTTTCTAGAAAGCAAGATACTGCTTCCCAAGGAGGGACACCATCCCTTTGTCCGACCTCCTTGTCCCTGTGGCCTCCCACTCACCCTCCCGGCCTTGTCTTTGCTGTCACTCGCCAGGCTCCTCGACACCAGTGGGCTCCCAGCATGTTTCGTCCACTCGCAGCCACTCAGAAAAAGGGAGGTCTCAGGCCACACCAGCCTGCGTCTAGTCCCTCAGGCCATTGTAAGCCAGACGACACCCAAAGATTGGAGGCTAGCAGGTGAAATGGGGCTCTTCCAAGAAGAGGCATTTCTGGTCAAGGAGGAGCTGGGTGCTGTGGGCATTTGTGGACCATTGTCCCGGGTGGGGAAGTCTGGCTAGAACATTGCCTCCAGAGAAGTGAATCTCCAGAATCTTCCGGAGTCGGATCTCCTCACCAGAGTGGCTCTGGACACACCGGCAATAAGCCAGTGGGCTGTGGAGCTGCTTAGTTGACCCTGAGGTGGCAGCACTGTTCCGGAAAGGGTTTCCGCCCCTTCTGGAATTTCTATTTAGGGAATGTAACTTTAAAAGAAGAGAAAAAAAAAAACTTGAATTGTGTTGAATTACTGTATCTCCTCCTTTTTTTTTTTTTTTTGAACAAATAACTTGTAAATAATGTGATGGAAAGTACTCTATGGCAAAGTTCTATATTTGATATTCTTTAAGCTTGTGGCTCCACACTGAAGCGCTGATTACTGAGCACGCTGTGCACGCCAAGGGCAGAGGCGGCCACACTGAGGACAGAGCAGGCCTTGGTGCCCGGCCGGAGACAGGCCCGTCTGCTCTGCTTCATGGGCACAGCAAGGAGGCGCCCAGCTGCCTGGGACTAGCTTTTCTGTCTGAGCATTTCTCGGGCTGTGGAGATGGGAGTCTTAGACAATGGGACCTTCTGAGAAGCTCAGGATTTAACTAGGTGGGGCGAGGGGTTAGATGTTCTTAATTTTTCTTCTCAGGTATAGTGGTTACCCTCAGATATCAGGACAGAAGGCACTGGAACAATGACTGGTCTCTTGGCAGCTTTTCTCTGCATTAGTCCAGGCTCCATAATGGGGGCCGAGATGATTTGCAAATGTAGTAAGTTTGTAGAGGCCTGTGGAAAACACATTTGCTTCTGAGAACCGTTAGCTGTTGGGGTGGCATTGTTCTCCCCAAATCTTTTATATTCCTTCCTCTCCAGAGTCCCCCATGATCCCCAAGTAAGAGGGACTTGAAGGGAAGGTGTGGATGGTGATGAGGTAGTCCTGCAGGCAGTTTTCAAGGACATAAGAGCCCATCCGTGCCCGCCAGTCTTCAGTTTATCAGCTGAAGGATTAGAAACTCACCCATGGAATCAGGGGGCAAGAGTTCACAAGGGGCAGGAACATGAGCAGACACAGAAGCTACCATGAAACAAGGGAATAGACTAATTGGCTAGACCTGCTGCCATGAACGTGCGACAGCTTGAGGAGCGGGCTGAGAGAGTGTGTGCTTCCAACAGTGCCCAAGGCCATGCCTGCAACATAGTTGACGTTTTCAGTGATCACCTGCCCAACTGAAGCCGTATGTGGAGCTGGTGTGGAAGACCTAGTGTGGAAGACCGGAAGGGTCAGCCTCTACTCTGGGGGTTTTCTAGCCCAAGTCTATCTGTAAACACTTGCCCCCTGCTCCATATCCCTTGCTCCTCAGTTGGCCATTGCCGGCAGCCAGAGGGACAGGGAGCTGCTGCCAGCAGGAATTCTTAGGTAGACGCTTCCCACAGGTGTCCCCAACCTGACTCATCTCCTCCCCATTAGCTGCACAACTGGAGAGACAGTTCTGAAGATAAGTCAACACATAGGAAGGAGCAGGGAGACTCTGTGTGTGTGTGTGTGTGTGTGTGTGTGTGTGTGTGTACATTTCCCTCTCTGCCTTCCCTGTCCCAACTCTCTCAACTTAAAGTCCAGGGGAAGAAACTGTGCCTCAGTGTGGAAGCCCATCTCCCAGGAGTTCTTTACGGTCCTGGGCATAGCCTAGGTGCCCTGTCAGTGTAGTGGTTATGCATTGGGCTGCAGTCCACTGGGTCAGCTTTTTGAAACCCCCAACAGATTCATAAGGAATGACTGGTCTGTATACTCCCATAAACAGTCTTGGAAGCCCACCGCTGGTCACTATCAGTCAGTATTGACTCGATGGCCATGAATTTGTTTTGGAGGATGGGCCTCAAGCCTCAGTCTTGGTAGGACTTTAAAACCTCTCACTCACATTCCCCTGGGGGACTCACAGGATTCCACAGCCCCCTCTGGGGAAAAGTTTATGTTCATGGCAGCAGTTTCAAACCCCCACCTGACACAAGTGGATTCTTGTCTTGCTCAAAACTGATGAAATTTTCTCTTATTTTTAGAACACTTTATAAAAGAGAGCTGAACCTTGAATCAAAGAGCCTTCCATGACACATTGGAATTGGAGTCCACTTTTAGCTACGTAACTCTCAGTATTTTTGTAGTCAGTATCTGTTTTCTTCTGACCGACCAAACAGTTTATTTCCATACAATTTCATTCCCCCCACCCCCACTCCCTGACTTGCTGAATCCATTTTGGACAAAGGGGAAGAGAGAGAACAAGTCCACATTCATGAGCAGGTCAATGGAGGCATCTTCCCACAGACAGTGCCTCTGCCCCAGCGCTCTGAGAAATCCGGCTGGGGGTACTAGGTAAGCACTGAAAGGCTAATCGTCGTTCAAACCCATCAGTTTTTCTGCAGAAGAAAGATGGGGTGGTCTGCTCCCGGAAAGATCCGATAGCCGTGGAGACCATCTGGAAGATGCTCTCACCAGGAACCGTCCTGGTGGCAGTGGGTTTGAGAATGGGAGCGGGACTCCAGGGATAAATATGCCATCCCTGCAGGTCAAAGGAAAGTCCTCCTGGCAACACAGTTCATGATTCCTGAAAACTGCAAGCCTACTGACATCAAGAGCTTTGTCTTGACTACACCGGGTCCTGAGAGCCAGGTGGGGTAGGGGGGTGGGGTAGAGGAACAAGACAGAAGAAGCGAAAGACAAACTGCTCATTCTATTAATGGCTGCCTGGACATGTCTTTCTCTGGCTTCTGCTCCTTAAGAAATTTCTCCCCGAGCTTTTTAGACAGAAGACTCAGAAACAATCGTGTGCCGGCAGCGCCCACGGTCTGCCCTGGGAGTGAGTGTTTTAGGAACAACCATCGCCAAAGCGGAGAGTCAGCACTGACGGCGCCCCCGCGGCCTCTTAGCTGCCTGCCTCGACAAGGACCATCCGAGGGGATCGACGAAAGTTCTCCTTCGTCTCCGGCAAACTGGGCCATAATCAATGACCATAATCAGGCCCCCACCTGCCTCTGTCCCTTTAAAGTCAGCCAGGGGTCCTCTCTCATACCCCGGGCAGGAATTTAAAAGCCTCACCTTGTGCTCAGACGTCTCTGGCAGCTGATCTGTGGGTGCGCGGTGGCTTCTCTGTAATCAGAGCACCTCGGTGACAGCAGGCAGCAGCAGCCACGCTCTGAACCTTCCAGCAGAGCTGAGACGAGGCTGCGGCAAGGCTTGGTTGGCTTTTATGTTCCTGCCCCTTTGCCACCTCCAGTGCTTGTCTCCCTAAAGCCGGAGAAGACCAGCGGTCCTCAGAGGCAGCCCTGGCCAAAGGATGGGCGCCTACGTTCCCGAGGAGAGCAAGCATTAGATCTGAAGTCATGTCAGGACCACAGAGAGATGGGATGATACTGAACAGCTTGGAGGAATATTTTTCAAAGAGAAATTCGGAAGAGGAGAGCGGGGGGCAACTGACCAAAAACAAATCACAATTAGTATTTTCCCAAGTTTTGTAGGATGTCACAAGATGAAAATAACTTCCAAGACAGGATGTTTTAGCAGAGACATAGCACTGCCCAAAACCCATGTATGGGAGCCATGGTTGTCAACATTCCCTGTAGAACTGTCAGTGGAACCCTCGGAGCTGGGGTTCACACACTGTTGGCCTTCCCGGAAGCGGAACTGCAAGAGCCTGCAGCAGAAGTTCCTCCCACCATGTCTACAAGAGTTGCCCAGACAGACACAGACAGCTCTGGGGGGTCCAGATGTCAGGGCCAACCTGTGTCTGTGAAAGAGCTACTTCTAGTGACTCAAAAGTGTTTGTGTGTCCATGCCTGTCTTCCTGTGTGTATATACAGTGCATACTTAACATATCTAAAGATACACCACCACTTAGAAACCTTCACAAGCTGAGCCTTCTCAGCCTTTTGGATTTAGAGTTGAAGAATTAGGGAAACAAGCAAGACTGCGGGTTGACGATCAGAATCATCCTCCCACAAGAAAGTAAGTGCCCTTTGAGAGCTTGGTTCATATTGATCAAATGGTTACTTTCTGCAGCCACCTTCTGTATTAACTAATTAAAAGTCATGTTGACAGAAGGGGGAGAAAAGATCAAACTCATACATGCTTAATAGCTAAAGCTAAGCTAGTGTTCAAAAGCACTCTAAAAACATTTTGTCCATATTTTGCAGAAGAAAATATTTGCATGTCTCATTCGTATTTAGGCAACCGTTGAGTAAACTGTAAAGTGCTGTGTGATATAATATCAATATAGTACTTATGAAATGGCACCTTAATGTTTAAAAACAACAAAATGTAAATGCACTGTTTTGAACTTCAGTATTGACCATTGGTGTATAGAATCCCTTCTCATCGCTCCAAAGTGTTCTGTGACTAGAGTAGAACTTTTTCTCTGTTGTTAGTCAGACAGCTCTGCCACACTCAAGCTTAAAAAAAAATTCTTTTTAAAGCGTGTTTTTGCATCCCTCAGCGTATCTATGAAGAAAATGCAATTTCTTTGGCCCCTGCAGCTTGGTGTGCTTCCATTTGGTTGGTGTATGTGACAATCCCTATGAAATGAGTAAAGTCTGATTTTGAATTTTTCCATTCGGTGGTCTGTCTGTTTCTTGAGGTTCCGATAAGCTGTTGATGCCTGCTTTCCTTCGCGAGGCCACTACTGGGGTCACTAGTCTGGGCCCACAGCTGCTGCAGACAACCCGTGTCCATGGCTGCTGTCAGGTTTGCTGAGGCGCTCTGCCCAGCCTCGGTCCCGTGAGGAAGCCATGAGCGCCAGTGCACTTAGAGTTGAGCTACTGGGCACGCTACATCCTCCAGCACAGAAGAGTCACCAAGTTCACAGGAAAATGGAAGTGTCCGAGATGTCGGCATTTCCCCATGAGCTGCTTGAAGCGCCTTGGCATGAGTGTGTATCTGCTAGACTACATACTGCTCTGTTCTTGCAAAACTTGATTTCCCATCAACTTCAATTTTTCTGGACCTGCCGGAATACACAACGGATGAGCATACAGCCAGTCTCATCCCACAACGAGGGTCATGTTCCACTGAATTATCTGTAGAGCCATTGAGAATTGGTGCCATGTCTTCAAAGATGGTTCTCCGAAACTCCCAGAGGCACCTCTCCAGCTCCTTCTGGATTGCTGTGAACCCGATCTACTCGTTGGCTGTTTTTTGAGTTCATAGAAATACATATTGCTGTCTATGCTCTGAGCCCTTTCCAAAGGCTCTCTAGTCCTCCAAGCTTCTATGGCTTTCCTTTGGCCAACTCAAGAGTTGCTGGATGTCCAGAACTGTGATATTGATGAGATTCTTCAAATTGTGCAGTCATTCTCACAATGTTTTTCCCAAATCATTTCTTTGTGCTCCCTAAACAACCCCTTCCTTTTCTTTTCCCTGCTACCCTAGTAACTAATACTAACAATCCTGGGTTTCTTCCATAAGTGGAATCATGCAATGTTTGGTTGACTTCCGTTCAGCAGGACGTTCAGTTTCATCCATACTGTGGTGTGTGTGAGACCTTCATTTCTGACGAGAAGGTCACTGGGGCCAATGTCATCTAATGTAGTAGTAAATCATAGTATTGCCACCAGCCACCCATGTCTTCCACTACCAGATGAGTTCTTTGTAATGGTTATATCCCATTTTATTGTGAGGAAGGTGTAAATTGAATAAATATAAAGTTAGTTCATGTGAAAGGTAGCAACCCAATGGTTTTATGATATCTACATTCAACAGTGACATTTTGAGTCACAGCATTGCTAGTGCTGAGCGGAAACCTTTTAAATTTTTGATCTTTTCCCGTAATATTACTACTTCATCTTCAAAACAGTTTTTGTCACAAGTTTATAAGTAATAACCACAACATTGTAGCTAGAATACTGGAAGATTTTATAAAGTGGACTATTATACAAACACTGACAGTGACAAAGACAGCACAATGTCTAACCACACATCATGACGCCACATGCCACTGTAATTGGGTTGTAATGATACCCCTGACCACAGTACCTTAAAATATTCACAAAGTAAATTAGGCTAAGGTTTTAGCCAACTATATTCCAACATGGAAGCTGAACTTAGTAAGTTTCTGTTGTTTTAACCAACTATAGGGCCATTTTTATTTTTCATAGTGGCATTTCTGCTAAAACACTGCACAGAAACAGCCCTTATGACAGTGTCACATGGCATCATCTGTAGCCCCTGTACCTTCCTCCTGGCACCTAGTGTGTATATGTACACCACCTTCTGATGAGATCAGGCGCATTCAGAGTGGTATGGCCATAGACACCAACTTCTGTATATTCACCTGGTCATAATTCGCTTAGTGGTTTCCACTGCTAGGCAATTGTGAAAAGTGCTGCAATGCACATTCCTGTCTAGATTTCTGGCTGTGTTTTTATTGAACCTTCACATTGAGACTGTGTTTCCTGATTCTATGTTGGACACTTTGAAGAGCCACCAGCTGTTTTACCATCGTCCATTCCTGTCCACTGTGGATAAGGCAGCTTTTGTGGCTTTTTAACATGAACAACTTTTGTTTTCATTTTGTTTTTACCAAGAACCCAGGGCAGAGCTTCCATGGTGCGACATCATGTGCTTCATCCTATGTTTTCCTCACACTGGTCCTGGCCAAAGAGACCATGGGAAGACACAAGTGGGTTGACACTTGCAGCAACATAAATGTTTGATGGAGAGCATCGTGAAAAATATTGGAATCCAAGACCGAAGATCCCTTCAGGACCAGCAATACCAGGAGGGTGGAGGGAAGGTGGGGTAGAAAGGGGAAAAACAATGATAAGGATCTATATATAACCTCTCTGGGGGACAGACAACAGGGAAGTGGGTGAAGGGAGACATTGGACATTTGCATGACAAAGTAATAATTATAAATTATCAAGGACTCATGAAGGAGGGAGGAAAAAGCTGATTCCAGGGGCTTAAGTAGAAAGTAAATGTTTTGAGACCAATGAGGGCAACAAATGTACAGATGTGCTTGGCATACAATGGATGGATGGATGGAGTGTGATAAAAGTTGTTTAAGCCCCCAATAAAATGAATTTTAAAAAAGAAAAAGATTCCCAGACCTCAAAACATGGTGGCACTCTTGAAAATTAAGCCAGTCTGTCAATTCTTTTTTGCCACTTCTTCCTCAGCCTTCACTGCATCTCTCCTGCCAATGCCTGTGGTAGGCCCTGCTTTTAATAGCCACGAAGCTCAGCGTAATAGCCTAACTACACTCGGTTATTTAGGTAGCAGAATGCATGGGGTTGCCCCTTCCAGTGCCTGCAGGTCACTGAGAAGGTTGGGAGAAAGGCGAGCCTTCGCCACCCAGAAAGACTTTAACTGGGCATGCTTTACTCCAAGCCCCCAAGTCAAATGTGCGGTACACGTGGGTGGCCCAAAGGAGGCCCACATGGGCTTAATTCAGCCCATGGGGCCCACCAATACCTTCAACCACACCTCCCAGCCACAGGTTTCATACCTCAGCTGCAGAACTGCCGGCCCATTTCACCTATGGGTCCCTTTGCCTTCTCCCCTTGGCCCTGCTCCTGCGCCCGCTCTGCCGGGCTGTGGTCTCTCTGCTCTCCGGGCACCACGAGTGGGCAAGCTGTCCCACGAGTCGGCCTGTGTTCAGTGCTGAGCCCCAGTGCAACTTACTCGTGGGTTGGCACGCTTCCCCGAAATAGACCGTAAGACCTGAAAATTCCACCGCTCTTCATAAAAACCCGCTTGGACCACAAACCAGTCTTCGGTGTGAATTCTTTCACCTTTGAAGCCAAGAATGGATGTGTTTGGCACCGGAGAAATCCAACAGGTGAGTTTGGCCTACAGACTCAACGATCAGGGGAACCCAGTGAACGTCCAGGGCGGGGTGCGGCCCGCTTTGTGGAAGCCTGCTTGACCATTGTGGGGTGAGAAGAGGCCACAATACTGGGTGGGTGGGTACTCACTGAATGAAGAGGGTGGCCTTGCAAGACCTACTGACCAGACGCACTGCCATTGAGTTGACATCCACACAGCAACCACGTAGGGCAGGATGGAACCGCCTTGTGGGTTTCTGAAACTCAGTCGTTATGGGAGTCGAGAGCCCCATCTTTCACTGGGGGACCGTCTGGTGGTTTCAAACTACTGAGCTTTGGGGTTACAGCCCAACATGGAACCGGCATGCTCCTTGTTAGCAACAGCATGGCGCCCGCTGTGGGCCAGCCATGAGCCACAACCCCTTGCAGCCCTGAGCAACTGCCGTCTCTCTGCACCTGGAAACCCTCTTTCTGTAACTGATCTCAGGAAGCAGCCCTCCGGCGCTGTTTGCTAAAACCCATGTGGTGATGGTGTGGCCCTGCTGCCGGCCCCGTAGCAGTTCACATTACCCTCCAGGGGGTGGCCCACCCTCCAAGTACCCTTTTCTTCGGACACTCTGGCGGTATATTCTTGCATTTGCTTAGTTCAGGGAAATGGAAATAGATTTATTTATTCTTGATCATTATTGGTTTTGCAAGATCAAAGATTTTAAAAACATTTAAGCAATAGGATTTTCCTAAGTTAAAAATAGATGAAGAATTAAACCCAGAAGCGAACTTGCGACCCCACTGTCACAATGGAGACACTGATGACAGCTTGCTTTCTCTCTGTGCCAGTGGCTATGGATGTAGCAAAACCTCCCCTCCCTCCCTCCCTCCCTCCTGGAAGGAGCCCTGCTGGCAGTTGAGCTGCTAACTCAAAGCTGAGCAGTTCAAGTCTGCCAGCCACTGCTCCAGATATAGATGAAGCTTTTTACCCCTAAGAGACTTGCCGTCTTGACCCCACGGGGGCAGTGCTACCCTGCCCTGCAGGGTCACCATTACTCAGAATTGACCCCGTGGGGCAATCAGTTTGCGGTTTCCAGTTGATCTATCAATTTAGGAAGCTCCGATGGCATCGTGGTTATGTGTTGGGATGCAAGTCACAGGAGCAACAGTTCAAGGTCGCCAGCTGCTCCTTGGAAGATGCACACAGCCGAAGAGTTACGATCTTAGGGGACCCCCTCCCCCCAGGGGCAGATCTGCTACCCTGTCCTATAAGCTTCCTCTAAGTGGAAATTGACTTGATGGCAGGGGATCTGGTTTGCAGTTTTAACTATATATTTAACCCCGCTTCATGTTATTATCTAAACCTGATTTTTGTGAGCCTTTATTTCCTCACAACTTTGTTTATTTGTTTTGTTTCTGGCTGTATATTCTTTTGACATTTGGAGGTAGCTTGTTACAAAAACATTTCAAGGGCTGAGCCCTTGTGGCATAGTGGTTGTGCACAGGACTGCGGCCCACTGGGTTGGAGGTTCAAATCCAGCAGCAGCTGTCCAGGAGCAAGGCTGGGCCTCCTACTCCCACCACAAAAGGGCAGTGATACCCCCCCCAAAAAATTCAAAAACTAGCTGTTTTATTGTCTTTTTTGATTCTTTGTGGAAAAACAAATAGGGTTGGAACGCTTGAAGGAGATGAAGGAATGGTGGTCCAGGTAGTGGTTTTCCAGTTCTCTTCCTGTATCACACCATGTTTATTCTTTCTAGAATTTTATACCTGTAATTAATTCACAGTCTGTCATAAAACAGGCTCGCTGCTTGACTCCTTTTCCACACACAGTTTCATAATGGCTGCATCTTTGTCTGGTCATCCCCTGGCACAATACCCAGGACCTCGCACACAGGGCCTGACCCAGGTGGATGGTGGACATGAGGAAAAGGGCTTGGGGAAGCCCTGTTCAAGACTGCAGCCCCCCCGTGTTTTGCCACAGTTTTGGTGGAAGAAGAGACTTGGGTGACATTATGTCTGTCCTTTGCACTGAGTGGCTTTGAGCCCCTTGGCAAGCTGCCCCCCATCTTCGGATGTGGACTTGTTAGAGAGGGATGTCCTCCCGTCCATCAGGCACCCACAGCTGCATCGTTCCCGGCTTCCTCATGGAGTTCTCAGGACAAGAAAACCAGCGAGACAACCAGCTGACCAGGAGTCAAGGCCCTTCGCTGCAGACTGGATAACTCGGGGTGACTTGTTTTATGAACCTCACACCAGGCTGGGGCTGCCTTCAAACGAAACCACAGGGGAATCACCCCAAGCATAATGAGTCTTTGTAACATACGCTTCAAGGAAATTCCACACTGCCCCCTGGGAGCTTTTTAATGGTCTCCAATGCTCTCATGAAGGGAATGTGTTATGTCTCACAGAAGTTTCCCATATTGCAGCACAAGTCTATTTCCGGTCAATTTTCCCCTGCAACGGAGAACAAATGACCCCCTTCCTTTGGACATCCTCACCCTCCGTTTTTCAGCTTCCATTCAGCCAGCACTCGCTGACCACCTCATGGTGTCCTGGGAGCTGCAAAGACTAGGCCAGGTGCCTCCTGCCCCCATAAAGCACACAGCTGGCTTCCACAGTTGGCAAGGACACAAAATCAGTGCTGCATGTGCCACTAGGTAGTGGGGGCACGTAGGAAGAGTTACCCCTCTGCCCAGGAGGCAGGTACAAGAGAGAAATTCATCGAAGAGGAGACGCTGGAAATGTATCTATGAAAGAAAGGAATTTGCCAGTTAGGCAAAGGAAGGACCAGCACGTGAAAGAGAAAGGAGAGAGTGAATGGGAATAAATGTGTGTGTGAAGGGATGGATGGATGGATGAATGAAGTCAGCATGGGAGTAGAAGAGTTTGCTAGAGAGCTTAGAGCATTATACACCCTCACCCAGCCCTTATAGAGGCTTCATCTTTCTTTCAATGACTGACAATACTACCCAGTCCCCAAGTTCATCCTGGTTTACAGCAACCAGACAGGAGAAAGTAGAACTGCCCCTTTGGGGGTTCAAGGCGGTGAGTCTTGATTGAAAAGACAACTTTCTCTTTCTCCCTAGGGGCAACTTATGGGTTTGAACTCCTGACCTCGAGGTTAGCAGTCAATGCATGATCCACGGACAACATTAGTCAACATGTGTTCCTTTCTTGCTAGGTAACAGGAGCCTGGTGATGTGGTGGTCACAAATCGGGCTGTCATTCGCGAGATCAACTGTTTGAACACACTAGCTGCTCCATGGAAAAAGGGGGCGTGGCTTTCTACTCCTCCCACACTGCTGAATCTCAGAAACCCACAGGGGGCAGGCAGTTTGACCCCTGTCCTAAGGAGGTCAGGAGTTGCAATCACCTCAGTGGTCATGCATTTGGGTTTTGCTTGTGTGGCTACAGGTGGCAGAGGGCCCCGGGGAGGGTGACAGGCCCTCAACAGTCTGTGTTCTCTCATCTCAACTCAATCATGCAGGTGCTGTCAGTCCACTGAAGCACCTCTCATCTTCCTTCTGGTCCTGCTGCCTGGTGCCACTCTCATGTGTGGCACCAGGGCATGTCATTCCAAGCGTTCTCTGACTTCTGCCTGGGGTCAAACACCTCCTCTCTTCCCCCCCCCCCCACCCCATGGATGTCTTACAAGGCTTGAGGGAGGAGGTTGGGCTGTTCTGGGTTAGGTAAAACTGCTCAGTGGTGCGCAGGTCACATGGTGTATACCTTTGACACTGAATTGACGGCGTATGCACTTACAGAATCCTCAGAGTGTGTGAGTGAAGGACTGTAGTTAGCCTGTTTGATGGAGTGAAGCCTGTGAGAACTCAAACTACAGGCGACTGCCTCGGTTTTTGTTAGTTTCCTCTCCAAGACCCCTCTCGGCCATGTGAGCTCCATGGTGGACCCCTAACCTCCAGGTCAGCGGTTGGAAACCACCAGCTGCGCTCCGGAGAGAGACGAGGCCGTCTGCTCCCAGAGAGAGGCATAGTCACAGAAACCCATAGGGGCAGTTCTACTCGGGTCTGTGGGGTCGCTGTGTGTGTGTGTGTTAGTCCGGGTAGACTAGAGGAACACATTTCAGAGACACGCATATAGGTATGAGGAAAAGGTTTATATACAAAAGGAAAAGGACAATGAGCCCAGTCCAGTTCAAAGTCATAAGTCAGGTATTAACCCATATGCCCGAAATCAATCTATAAAGTCTTTTTCCAACTCACAAAGTCACAGGTCAGTGGGTGCAGAATCCCGGTGTTGGCAGGGCACCTTGCCTCCAGGACTCAGGGTCCATCAACAGCAGAAGCAACTCATCGCTGGCAGAGGTCTCCATCTGGCTGCCCCAGCTTCAGAGGTCTGGCTTCATCAGGGCAAAGCTGTGTGGTCTCTCCGCCGGCTGCTCCAGCTTCTTGAACCCTGCCAGCTTGTCTTGTCTGAAACTAGCTCCCAACAACTGGGGAAGATAGCTTCTCATCTTCACGAGGGAAACTCTGCGAGATTTCCCAGGAGTCTCAAGTGAAAGCCATGCCCACCCACAGGCCTCATCCGCTACTCAATGGCTATCTCCAGATTAACAGGCCAAACTCTACCCCTACATTTCAATCATAAAATTAACATAAGCACATGACTGCCACACTGTGTGTCGAAGTCAATACAGTGGCTGTGAGTTTGACTGTCGAGTTGCTGTGCTTCCCGGGGCTCCCAGCTTTCTGTCTTTGCAGGAACGTTCTCTTGCTGTGGTTCTGTCAGTGGGTGGTATTGGGCTTGCCTTTTCTGGTGGTTCCACTCTTTGCAGGTCTTACTGTCTAGAAAAAAAACAGATGACCAGGGAGGTCATGCAAACCAACCAGCATGATTTGTCTGGTTCTAAAGTTCATAGGCCTTTATAGAGAGATACTTCTGAACAGTTTAAAACAACCATGCAGCATCCTGGCCTCACTGTGCCTCCTTTTCAGGCCTCCACACCGGCAAGCACTCGCCTTTGTTTTGGCAGTGGCAAGCTACGTTGGAATCAGACGCTCTCCTGCCATGGAGGAGCCATGGTGGTGTAATGGCTATGTGTTGGGCTGATAGCTGTGAGGTCCACAGTTCAAACCCCCACCAGGTGCCAAAGACAGGGCTTTCTACTCCCATAAAGCATTCCAGTTTCAGAAATGCACAGGGCGGTTCTCCCCTCCCTGTGGGCTCACTGTGAGTTGACACCCATTCATTGGCAGTGGGTTGGGCTTTTCTGGGAGTCCTGGCCCCCTCACCTTGGGCGACTTGTCCCCATTCCCAGTCCCCAGTCTGCCACCATGGGTTCTGCTTGCAGCCCAAGGCCGCCGGCTCCTCAAGCAGAGGCAGCGCTACACAGGGCCCTGTCTGTCATGCTTTGCCAGCTGGAAATGTGGACTATGCAAACTCTAAAAAGTTATATAATTTAAAAATAATCCTTTTCCCCACCCCGATCCAACTGCTGACAACAGACTTTTGGGCTCTTGTGGGATCGTCAGGGAAATCCCACGAGCACGTGTCTCCTGGTGGAAGAGCCAATGTTTCCAGGCTGCACTGCTAAGACTCTCAAGTCAATGATTTCCCTGTTATTTTTAACCCCTTCTCGAGTCTAAGGAGAACTGGAAAGAGAGAGTTGGAGGAGAGCGTGTAAGTCTGCGCAGATGGCGAGAGAAAGTTTTTAGGATACTGGAAGTGCCAGTTGGTAGGTCAAACAGTTGCAGGGTTCTCCTGCAGACACCAAAGACAGCGGAACTACACAGCAAGAGTCCCAAGTTCCCTTCCCAACACCTCTTTCCAACCGTAGACATTGTATTAGTTCCCTCACAGGCATACCTCCCCTTACGTCTCAGATCAGCCCCAGGGAGTGAACACTGCCGGCTACGGAAACCAGCGCTAGTACCCCACCTTACAGACCAAGTGCTGGATGCAGTCACCTGGTCAAAAGCACTGACCATCTGGTATGTGTGCACAATGCCAGGGCTTCCTGCTGGGAGGAGGTGAGTGGGATACAGGGGCGGGAAAACTCAATGTCAAGAGCAAATCAAAAGTGCCATTTCCACCTACCTACCACCCATGTAAAATGACTTCTCAGCATTTACTGTCGGTTGTCTGCTCCTTGTCTTTATTTGACGGTTCTAGACTCAACGTGACTAACTGGTAAATGGTGCACCACCCACCGCAAGATCAGCGGTTCAATTCCACCAGCCAAGATGAGGCCCTCAGCTCCTATAAAGATGTACAGCCTTAGATAACTGTTGTAAGGGCACTATGAGTTGCATTTGACTCGATGGAAGTAGGTTGGGGGTGGTTTCTTTATACTGTAAGCTAAGAATATTAAGTATTGATGTGCCGAGGTTAATAATATGCCTCGTAGAAAAAACACCTTAGACAGCAAGCAGAGGCTGTCAAATAATCACTGCGATATGAAAGCACAGGGCATGGTAGATTCCTCACTTCCACACAGGAGACCCAGGTTCAGTCCTCAGTCAGGGCCCTCCATAAGCAGACAGCGCCATGGACCAGTGGAATCTTGCATGCTGCGAGGACATTGAACAGGACAAAGATGGACTAAGAAGACAGACGTGGAACTCTACATCTGAAAGGCAGCCAATGAAAACCAATGGAATCACAATGGGCCAGCCTGTCGCGCCTGTGATGGCCCCCATGAGTTGCTGCTGACTCCATGGCAACGGGGAAAAACAACAGCCGATGACAGAGAAGTGCTGCTCGCTGAAATCTGCAGGTGAAGCTTATCCTGACATGCCGACCTTTCTCCTCCAATCTGAGCCAGGAGACACCATGGATGACTTTCTAAGATTCAAGAATGGGGAGGAATTGTGCTTTACAGCCCCTTCTGTGACCCCTTTTCTGTCCCCTATTGATTTATGCCATCACTGGTGACCTGGCCCCTCCTCCTGTGCTTTAGTGCTGACACATTCCTCCCCGTAATTCTCACGCAGGAACCCACTCCTCCCCCCCCCCCCCGCCCCAGTAGTAATGTAGAAGGCAATCAATCAATCCCAATCATGATAAGGAATTAATGGCAGCGAGAGCTGCTTCTCTGTCCAGAGAGATGTTCACACCCTGGTGGCCGCACCCAGACCTGTTCAGCCATCCCACGAATGTGAATCTGAGAAACTCCAGTGTCACCAAGTTCAGACCTCCCCCTTCCCTGGGGTGGGGTGACAGAGTGGGAGGCCCCAGGAGGGGTGGGTGGCCTCTAATCAGACTCATACATGCTGCTGCTGCTCTGTGGGGTGCTCAGATTTGTACCAAGGATGGCTAGGGAAGGGGTTTCAGAGCTTCTGGGAAGCCCCGCAGAGACAGAGGTAACTCTCCGGGCCAACAAAAGGGTTTTCCTGAGAAGCAGAGCACCTTAAAACTTCGGAGGCTTCTCTTTTTCTTTTGCCAAACTGTCTCTTTGTCCCACCCTGTAGAAGTTCCTGTGGCTTGACAGAAAGATGGAAAAAGAGAGCAAGAGGAAAGGAAGAAAGGAAAAAAAAATTGAACTCCTTACCATGGCCTTCTGGCTGCTTCCTATGTTTCCCGTGCCCCACTGATCCTAATTCATCCTTCTCTAACCACCTCATTCATTCATTTATTCATCAGTACCTATTGGACACCTATTATGTCCATGTCAAGATGCTAGATGATATTTCCAAACCTGTGCCCCTGGTGTTAGCTCAGATCATCTTTCCCTCGACTTTGACCTCCAAGGGAAGTTGTCCTTAGGGGTGAGAGACCCCTCTGTGGCCAGGTAGAAATGTGTTGCTGGATACTCAAGGAAATGCTCAGGAAGGACTTTCTGCCGAGGCAGGAGATTGGTGTCCAAAGACAAAGAAATAGAACTGGAGAAAGGGTGTCTTCAATCTTGCACAGATGTTTGTTTTCCGAGCAGGCCTGTGTCCTGCTGTGGGAGCTGAGTTGTAGCCTGACACTTAAGGCCCTGCTGTGTTTGCATGAGTTTAAGCGGTTCTTGCAAGCAGAAGAAATCTTTCTAGAACCATCTGGGGACCCGCTGCCCTTGGGAGCAAACAGAAGTCCCAGAAACTAAGCCATTGGCTTAAGATCACAGCAAACCGAGCTTGTTACTGTTAAATCTTTCTTCCGCGTCTACAGCTCGAGGACAAGGTGTCATACCAGGAGAGTGAGGCGTGTGCCTCCTGCCCATGTCCCTGTCTAGCCAGGGATAGGAAGGTGAGTTCTAGAAAAGGACCACATTGGACTGGCCACGAATTCCTCACGCGACCTTGACTTCCTTTTTGTTGGCAACGTGACATCCAGCCTCACGCCCAGCAGTGGCAGTGCATGAACAGCCAACTAGACGGCTAGTCTTTCTACTCTCTTCACGCCCTTGACCGTCTTCCCATTGGTCAAAGCTGGAATGGTTTCCCATTCAAGGCAAACCTCCGAGTCCTGAGAGCCAGAGGAATCTCCAGGGCTCTGCCTTTTGGGCAGTTTTCTGATGCTGGGGAGAAAGGTGTAAAACCTGGAGAGAGAACGTGACTCCCCCTCAGAGGCCTAGACTGGCTATTAGTCTGCTCTACTGTGGAAGCGTGTCTAACCCTTTCCTGTGGGCAATGTCCAACTCCAGCGGACAAATGTGACTGGTCGAAGCGGAGATGTGCTAGAGCTGACGCACAAGAGCCAAGAGTTAAATGGTCAGCGTCCTGTGAGCCAGGGCTTTGCCTTGAAGCTGGCCAGGGCGGGAGAACTGGCGGCAGAGCAGTCACCCACTGCCACAGTCAGCTTCCCCTGCCCTCGCCCAGAAAGGCAGTGGTGGGACTTGTACTGGCCTATCACTGCTTAGACTTCCTGGAGCTCGCTTGGTTCGGGGACACTCTGCGAGTGGGGGAGCCAGCAGCCTAGATGGATGTCAGCGTCTCCAAAGGTGGGCGTGGAGGGACCAGAGCTAGAGAGAAGCTCTCAGCACCCTTGCTGAGCGTTTAGACCAATGACGCCATTGTGATCTTGGGGCGGGGATTTAAGAAATAAAATAAAATCTTCCCAAGTCCAGGAAGAACTGGGCCTTGTAAATCAACAGCTGGTTTGTGTTTATTTGCACTGGTTTTTACGAGTCTAGGAAAGGGGTTTGGCTCCCCAAGCCCTCAAAGAAACTTCTCAGAATTTTACTCACACTGCCAAGAACTATGTGCTGGTCCTTAATATCAGAATGCTTGAGCGATGATGCATGCATTCTCCGGGCGGGGAGAAACCTCCTTCACCTGGACCGGGCCCCAGGTTTGTGGAACTGGCAGTAACCGCTTCAGGCCTGGATGCCTCAAATAGGAACCTCAAGGGCTCTCGGCATTGCAAGAGATCAAAGCAAAAGGCAAGAGGGCCCCAGGATGCTACTGGGAGTGGGAAAGCCACCTGGTGAGCCACGCCTGAGCGGCACCTCCCCTCTCTGACCGAGAGCATTAAGGTCCGCCGGGATGCTTGTGAAAGCAACAGGATTCTGACTTGATGGGACTGTCATGAGGCCCTGGAATCTGCATTGTGGTGGACAGCCCGGGACGCTATGAGGCAGGTGACACTCAACCCTTATTTTGAGAACCCCTCCCCCACTAGGGCCCAATTTGTCCCAGACTGATGGTTGCACACACACCTTTCCTTGTTGAAGAAAGATCGGGACTCTTGGTGCAGTGACTCTAGCTCGTCTTTGGCACACCGATGCACGGCTGGGGGAGTTTTATCACAACCGCGATCAACACAAGCATCATCATGGGAGAATTCACACTTGGAGAAGATAAATTAGAGGATGGTGACTACGTGATGAGAGACCCTGGATAATTTCCCTTTGAAATACCGGAAGAGCGTAAGAGCGTTTTTTTAAGAGCGTAAACTTGCAGTAACTCAAGAAAGCAAGGGCACCGGCGAGATCCAGAGAAGCACAGCTTCCTAGCACGGATGTCTCCTAGCACAGCCCCAGTCTGAACCATTGCGAGGAGGAGCACTTTGGTAGCAGCAGCAGCAGCAGCACTAGCAAAAAGGATTTAATTCTTCTTTAATGCTCTCTACCTTGAACAGGACAGACTAAGTCACAAAAAGATGCCACCAGAGTCCATCTGTAAAAGAAACAAGGTCTGAAAAGGACAACACAGTCTGTCAGGAAAAGCCTGGGCTGCGGCTCAAGTAACCTCCCTGAACCTACTTTCTCCTTTTAGAAATCTGGGTGGAAGGCAGGAGAACCCCTGGGTATGGAGGCATCAGAAAGATTCTGGAAAATAGATAGCAAACATCTGACACAAGACGTGGGGAAATTCCATCCATTAAATGTTGGCAAGGTTGATCGCTCTGCCAGTCTTCCAACATTCACTTTGATGGCATTCTTTGTGGTCAACTGATGAGCCTTGGGCGTGGGACTGGGGTGGGCTGTGTGACATTGTAGGACAAGGTGGCTTTATGAAGTGCATCCTGGATCAAGTGGAGGGGCCAAGTGCCTATGCTAGGGCATCTACTCATAGGCCTGGGAGAGACAGCAGTGACACAGATATAAGAAAATGCTTATAGGGCTGAGCCCCAGTGGTGTAGTGGTTGAGTGCGGGACTGCGGCCCACTGATTTGGCGTTTCAAATGCAGCAGCGGCTCTCCAGGAGCAAGGCTGGGCCTCCTCCTCCCACCAGAAAACAGTGATGCCCAAAAAACAAACAAACAAGAAAGAAAATACTTATAACATCACAAAGTACCATAGAAATATGAGGGGCCTTCAAATTGTTCGTGAGAAAATTCCACTCTTTTCATTCAATTTCCCCCAATTTTTGAGGTCCCCTTTGTATATCTATTGCACACTAATATGTGGTTAAGAGAGCAGCCTCTGAAATCAGACAGGTTGTTTCCAAATCCAGTCCAGACACATCACTTAGTAGATAAGCAATTGGGGACATATGCGTGTAACCTCTCAGTCGTCCCTTTCCCCATCCGTCATATAGACTTCATCCCACTGCCACAGGGCCAGCCTCACCAGAATGGTGTTGAGACAGGACAGGGAACAGAGGTTTTGTGCCCAAGGATTCCAAAACACCTCAAGATATTAAATAATATTATAGGTACTTCTCATTCTATTCTGATAATCCCATGGTAAGTTGGTTCTGATAACCCCATGGTAAGCCAAATTTATCTTATTTTAGTTTTCATAACAACTGTGCTTTATGGTCCAATTCTGATCTTTACTCTTCTTTGGAAATTTGGAAGAATTACATGCAACCACACCTAGCACTATAGCACTATATTCAGTATAAGTTGTCCTTAATTTGCAACAGCAGCCTATGTGCTTTTCTTTGTAACTGGAGAACGTTGTAAGTCATGGAAGTTTTCCTGACATTACCTACATTCAGAACAGCTCTATTAAAATATGTTGGACTGTCTCTCATTCTCCTTTACCTGAGCAGGTCAGCCTACCTTCTGCTGTTGCCAATCACTCATGGCTTTAGGTGTTAATTTTCTCCTGCCAACTATTCCTACCGGCTCCTGGGGAGGTGAGCTGGCCCCCCTCCCTTCCTCTCTCACTTCAAGGGTCCTGTTTACTAGCTGAGCCCCAGGGCTCCTAGATGTCTGTGGCAATTCATCCTGCTAACTGACTATGTACACAGTTTGTCCTGCTGGCTGACTACATGCACTGAGCCTGACCAAGTCCTAGTTCCACACAACTAGAAAAAAGTAGGCTTTAAGACAATACTGAGTAACTCAGAACAGCCCCTCCTCCACCAATCTGTCCACAGTTGGCCTTAGCCAAACCCGGGGATGGAAGCTTAACAGGAATGTGTCATAAGAAAAATATTCTATGAGAGCCCTCTCTCTCCCCAGCTCCACACCCATGCTTCTGACTGCTCTTGGACCTCTCCAGTGAGAATGACCCACAGGCACCTCAGATTTGGCCCGTCACTGAGTCTCTTCTTCAGCCTATGTGCTTCCTCTGTCTTGGGGGAAGTCATGAACCAAGAGAGAATCTTCAAAACCAGTTTTCTCCCTGCCTTGCCAGCTAACCAACCCCAGGGCATTCCACACTCTCATCTAGACTCTTCCAACAGTCCCTTAACGAGTTGCCCTTCTCCCAACCCTCAATTCCACATTGAAAATTTCCTCTAAAGCAGAAGATAGGATTGCTTTATCACGATGAAGTGTGTGATGGTTCCCCAGTGACTCAAGGAGGGCGTGTGGATGTGTGAGCTGCCTGCTGTGCAAGACCCAGCCAGTCCCCCAACCTCATCATGTTCAGCTCATTTTGCCCTCTGGCACAACCAACTGCCCCAATGTTCCCCAGAACACGCCATGTTCACTCACAGGAGGTCCTGTGCATAAGTCCGCCCTCCTTCCCCTCCATGTGTGGACACACACCAAAAAGGGATAAAAAGGTGCATTCCTAATGACTGGTTATTAGAATATGGACATTGGAAACAAAAAGGAAGGATCAAGAGTTGGAAAACATGTCTGTAGTGATAAATGTGACATCAGCGAGTGCATGACAGAACTTTGCAAGACCAGTAATATATTCATTGGGGAGACCTCTTTTCAATAACATAAATGATGACTATGCAAGGACCCCAGTCGTCTGTCAGATAGTTGTGCACTGGTGGCTTGTATCTTGCTGTGATCCTGAAAGCGACACTGCCGTGTTTCCGATACGAGCAGAGCCAGCCATGTTGACCAGAGTGCAACAGAGCTTTTACACTATGAACTAGGAAGAGAGATGAGATGAGACAGTTCATTTGGGTGGAATCACCTCCTGAAATAGCACATAAATAGCAGCATACCATTATCTGAGAAAGTGCTCGAAGATGAACCCGTTAGTCTGGAAAGCAACCAAAATACATATGGGCCTCCTCAATGTAGAGTCAACCTTAATGGCATGGGTGAAATAAAGCTGTCTGGACCCTCAAGTCAAAAATGAAATGAAATGAATGAAAATCAATAGCATAAGCATTCATGGGCAAAAATAACCTGGGATGGGCCATTTTGAGTCAGACAGTCATATGGTTTCCTATGCCAGACATGACACATTCAAGAGGAATGACTTTGCAGTCATCTTCAAAAAGAACATTTGAAAAGACTTTTTATTGTGAATTGAATGTGAGTTCAGATAACAGATCATTACTTTTGCATTCAGCAACCCCTTGACTTGCCCTATTACTATTCCCCTCTCTCCAACCCCGCCTCCCCCCTCCCTCACTCCCAGCCCCTGGTAACCATCAAAATCTATTTCTTATGGTATGAAAGCATTATTTTTGTCAATGGTCTCATACAGTGAATGACTAAGCTTCATTCAACATACTGTCCTCCAAATCCATCCATGTCATGTGGACTCCTCAGGGTTGCATTATAATTTTTCCATTGTAGTACTCCTTTGTGTGTATGGACCAATGTTTATCCATTCTCCCACCCATAGACCTTTAGTTGTTCCCCTCATCTTACTATTATGAATAATAATAGTGCTGCAGTGAACATGAGTGCATCTATTTGTTTGTGCTGCGTTCCTTGTGACAGAGTGCATACTAATGCAATCTCTGGGTCCTGTGTATGTCTATTGCCAGCGTGAGGGAGCACCTCATTCCTTTCCACCATGATTGAACTATGTCACTGCCCCAATAGCCATGTAGGAGTGTTCCCATTCCAAGCCAGCTTTGAACCTCTGCTTTTTTTGAACCTCACCATCAATTCTGGAGTGATACAATATCTCACTGATTTGCAAATTGTGGATGACTAGTGATCACGGACATCTTTGCATGTAGGTGGTATCTTATTTTTTATAGGTCTCGACCTTCAATTTTGTTCTCTGTTTTGGGCACACCTTTCATTTTGTTTGGTAATGTGTCTGTGTCATGCATTTTTTGTATATGGAGTGAGTTATGGGTCCTGTTTCAATCTTCTACAAATGGAGAGCTAGGTTTACTGGCACCATATACTGTGGAGACTCTCTTCCTTCACTTAATCTATTTTGGCCAGATTCCGGAGATGGAAGGAAGAATGCCATTGCTTACATCACATGAATCTTTACCCAAAGCAGAAGATACCAGGAAGATGTTTGTTTGTTTTATTGAAAATGCAAAGGCATTCAACTGTATGGATCATAATCGACTACATGGGTAGCATTGTGGAAAATAGGCATTCCAGAGCACTTAATTGTGCTAATGTGAGCTCTCGGCATAGACCAAGAGCCAGTCATTTGAAGTCATGTGAACAGAACAAAGGGACGCCGAATGGCTTAAGTCAGGAAAATGTGTGTGATGGTTGTGCCCTTTCTCCCCGGTTATTCCATCTCTCTGCTGAACAAAAATTCTGAGAAATTGAACTTGTTGAAGAGAACCATGGCATTAGGATTAGGGAAGACTCCTTAGCAACCTAAAATACAGAGATTACTCAATTTTTCACACTGAATGTGAATAGGACTTGTGTTAGACAGGGCTCTCTAATAACAGGAGACTAATAGTTCTCTCTATATATTTATATAGATAGATATCTAACATAAGAAATAAACAGGTAACTAATCTATAAAGCAGTACAAATGGCTCAGTGCAACTCACTTGCGTGAGACAACTAGCACACTGGTAGGCCTTGAATGTTGAGGGCTGCCGAGTAGTCCTCTGTAGAGCATTTCAGGCTATCCAGCCACAGGCAGGTAACAGCAAGGCAGGTCACCAACAGTCAGCCTAATGACAGGGTCCAACAGTCCCCAGCTCAAGAGATGTTTATTCCATGAGCATGGTAAAGTAGGGCTTGGAGGAAACTCAATTCACAGCAACACAGTTCATAGAATTAGGTGTCCCACGGATACTGTATCTTGGAGCTCAAGGAACAGGACAAATAAGGCAGGCGGCTGGTCTGAAGATCCAAGAGCAAGAGAAAAAGAGCGGGGCTCGCTGAACGATTTATATCTCCACCCTTCCATTGATCTCACATGCCTTTATTGGCCTCGTTGTCACAACAAACCCACCTATCTTCTTTGGCCATGTTGGCACAACAAACCTACCTATCATAGGACTTGACACAGTTACTGATGGTCAAAGACTACAACCTTCAATAGGGTTTCCACCTCAACAGAAAAAACAAACAAACAAATTCTCACATAAGGGCCAATGATCGACATCAGAATCAAGCGGAAAAAAGACAAATTGTTCAGGATTTCATGTTTCTCGGCTACATACGGTAATCAAGACCATGAGGAACAACAGCAGTTAAGAAATCAAATGATGTCAAAGCAAGCTGGAAGAACATGCCGAGAGTCACTGGAAGGCATGCCCCGGTGCCATAAGCAACTCCCACCTGACTAGGACCAGGCGGGCTTTGAGAGGCATGTTCAGACTCATTTCAATCAGAATGTTTAGAATGTTGGCTAGTTACTTATATGATGAGTTAATAGAGTTTAGCAGTCGAAAGGGCATTCATTTGGAGTAGACCACTTAAGAGCCGACCAGGCCTCAGTCTCACCCTCTGCAACACTTTCCATGCCAAGACTTGCTATGCAGTATGTGTTTCTAAGGGTCAGAATTTAGTCTTTAGCTTAAACATAGACATAATTTAAAATTCTTTTAATCATACCTGATTTAAGGAAAGATGTTGTGTAGCTTTATTTATTCACAGTTTGTGAAGTTGTATGACTAAAAGATAGAGATTATTTTAATGTGACCATACTGAATTTTTTTTTTCATCAATGCCCTCTGGTGGGAGTGGGAGGCCCAGCCTTGCTCCTGGAGAGCTGCTGCTGGATTGGAACCGCCAAGCCAGTGGGCCGCAGTCCTGCACTCAACCACTATGCCACCGGGGCTCAGTCACCATACTGAAATTTATAGCTATATAACATAGAGTGTTAGATTATTAGCAGAATATTTACTATTGACCTTGTTGATTAAGCATGACTACTGAATGTTATGTAATAAAAAAATTCCTACCCCATTCCCCCACCCCTCCACCAAACAACACAAAAAGAAATCAAGTGACGCATTGCACTGGGCAAAATCTGCTGTAAAAGACCTCTTTAAATTCTTCCAAAGCTAAGAGGTTGCTTTGAGAATGAAGGGGCAGATCTGACAAAAGTCATGATATTTTCAACCTCCAGCTATGCACACATAAACTGGACCACCCGGGACCTGATGCATTTGAATTATGGAGTCAACGGCAAATACTGAATGGGCTACCAGAAGAGCAAACAGGTCTCTCTTGGAAGAAGTACAGCAGACTATTCCTTAAAAGAGAAGGATCGCAAGATTTTGTCTCACATACTTTGGTCATGATATCAGGAGGGACCGGTCCCTGGAAAAGGACATCATGCTTCATAAAGAGAAAAAGAAGAGGCCCCGTCTTGGTGGGTGGGCTCACGCACCGCACTGTTCTGTCCCGCTGTACACCGGGTCTCTAAGAGTCAGAACCATCTCAGCCACGTCGAACAGCAACAATAATCGTCTCTTTCCAAAATGCTGACACCTGAACTGGTGACTGCCACACATGGTCATGTTTTCATATGACATTTCAAACCAGGGTTAGACTGACCTTGGCACTCAGTTAATAGCCCTCATTCTCATTTCTTCCATACTGAGTTTTGTTCCAAGTTCCTAATCATTTCTACTCTGGACAATGACCAAAGTCCTGGCAGTAATTACAGTCATACCATGCCAGTGCCCCCTCAGCCGGGGTGGGGTGGGGGTGCAGGGCAAGGGGGTGGGGAGGGAGGGGGGGGAAGGATGAGGGGCGGGGATTCAGATCACCTCTTGGAATTTGTACATTCTAGCAGGTGCAGCAGTCTGCAGGGGCCGGACCCCTGAGGTTGTAGGAGATAGGCGCCTCCCGCACGGGAGCTCATTTATTTCCATCTGTATAGCCATTTGGGGCCTCAGGCCCACTGACTCACACCATGGCTATCCATCTGCCCATGTACTCCAGCAAGGGGAAAAAAATGACTTTTTCCGCACTCACTTGGCCCAGTTTCAGGCGTGAGATGAGTCATCACATCACACATTTCAGAGCCACCTGCCTGACCCAGGGTCTAAGGGAGACATTTGTAATAACAGACCTTCCTATTACATGAAGAAGGATATTGCTTATCTACTGCCCTCTGCACTCCCCAAATCAGCCTGACATTCCTACCGCGTGCCAATACTAGGATAGGGCCGTGTTGGCTGGCACTAGTGGCTACTACCCCAGACCCCCTCCCTGCACTTCACAGAGATTTTAAAGCATTGAGTCCAGGAGAGTCTCAGAGTCATTGTCACGACTCATTGTCCTCATTATTGAGCAGACTGAGCACCAGGGGTTAAAGCAGTTGACCCTCAAAGGTTATATTGGGGGAAGTCTGCTAGTTTCCAGGATGAGGAGCTGGTCGCTAGAAAAACAGTTTTATCTGCTCGTGTTTTTAATTATTTAATGTGGGAGTGGACCGGAAATTGGTATACACATTGGCTACAGAATTCAAAAGGTACCCAAGAGGGAAAGAGACTCCAACTCCACATCTGCACAAGGCTGATTGCTATGAGGCCGCGGTCAGACATGCCTCCACCCTCCATCCTCCTCTATCCCAGTCTGACACCAACTGCCTCTCCCACGGCACCCTGTTTCTCTGTTGGGTTCAACAACCCATTGCAAGGGCAACATAGAGCTCACAGATGAAATTCAGGTGCATTTATTAGGGAAGTTAACAGGTAACCACAAGTCAGCATCAGAAAGCATTTTAATGACAGGGTCCTTTTGTCTGTAGTAGTGTCTCTTTTCAGACTTGGAATTCTGCCCTGCTGGAACCACAGTTACAAAGTCCCTTTAATACTTA
>PVJH01021313.1:0-38896 GCA_004026705.1 Nesogale talazaci
AAGAGCTTGTGTATAGGCTCAAGCGAGGTCTAAAGGCACAAGAGAAATTCATTTTCATAGAGAAGCCAGAGTGTGCACTGGGGGGTAGACAGGTGGGGATTCACGCCCAAAACTGTATTCAAGAGCAGCACGGTCCACCCCTCCACCCTGAAAGGATAACTATGATAACAATGTTCATCTCACAGAGTCCCTGTGAAAATCAAACAGAATAACGTGAGTAAAGTGATTTGTGCAGACGTGGACCTGTGAGCAATGTTCAAGAATTGTGCACTACTGACGGCGAGGAGCACGGGGCACAGTGGCATGGTGGATGGAGGGGAAGACCATGGGGAGTCCATCTTGAATGCTGTATTAGTCCAGGAAGACTAGAGAAACTAATCTAGGGAGACTCATGTGTGTAAGAGAGACCTTTATATCAAACAGCCATCATACATGACAAAAACATCCCAACCCCAGTCCAGATCAAATCCATGTCTGTTATTAGCCGCTATGTCCAATACTAGTCTCTAAGCATCTCTTCAGACTCGTGCAACACATACAATGACACCGAGTGCAGTAATTCAGGCTTGTGGGTGGAAAGTCTTGTGGATCCAGTGGTAGTGAAACCATCTTAGCGCTCGTGTGGGTCCCCAGCTCTAGGGCTCTGACTCCATCAGCAGAGCTCCATGTGTTCATCTTGTCAACAGGAATGTCTCACAGGGAGACAAAGCAGAGGGAGTGTTTGTCCCACCTCCTGGCGCTGTTTATCTCCATATCACTTCCAAATGAGGTCATCAAGTTGCAACCTGACTGACAGGCTACAGTCCACCCCTTCGCTCTTAATAGCCTCAGATTATGTAACTACAACAAAAACCAAGCTAAGGCGCTCAACGTTCTCCTGTAGAAGGTGGTGAGCCATCAAAGGTTTGAGCACGTGGGTGATGTGAAAAGGAAGAGTGTGTGATGAGATGCTTTTGCTCACAGCCAGGGAATGCTCATTCATTTGCTCAACAGTGCTTTAAAACGGCCTGTGCATCAGGAGCTGTGAGAGCGCTTTTGAAGGGCGAGGAGTTCACTCCCTAGGAGGAAAGTCCTGCCTGCAGACGACTCATCCTGATGGAGTGAGTATAGGCACCCTCCTTCAATAACCACACAACAGGATCCCATCGGCACACCTTGGGAAGAAGGCAGGGAGTCTGGTTTTGGACCGCACCCCACGTTTTCCTGTTCTCTGGAGTCCCAGACTTTTCCAAATAAAGCAGTTGGTAAAAATATTGAAATTCCCACTCAGCTATGGCACCTCACACTCAATGGATAGCTCCTCTCCTTCCCCTTGCATCCCTCGAGGAGCTCTCGTGGAACAACCAGTTGGCTGCTGGTCCAAAGGTTGGCCGGTTCAAACCCACCAGTGGCTTCTTGGGGGAACGACTCTGGCCCCATAACAATTTCAGCTCGAAGAAACCTTGTGGGGCAGTCTCACCTTGCCACGTGGCTTTCTAGGAGTAGAAAATCAACTTGAAGGTGGCTCAAGGTAACGAGATACATTGGATCAGTTCACGTCCTCTTCTTCCTCCGCCTGATCCTCTTCTCTTCCGACTGTGCTTCCTGGACGTGCTTATGTCAGGTCTCTCTTTTCCCACTCCCCGCATCCCTGCCCCATCCCGCCATGACAAAGCAACAACAACAACAACACCACAAAGGGAGGCCATCGATGAGCTGACTTGGCACACCAGCATGGAGGTGGGCGCAGGGCCAGGAGGGTCCGTCTCGGTTGTCTGTGGGTGCCTCTGCATTGGATTCACCTGGGTGGAACCCGACAGCAACAAGGAGAAATCATTGGGAGCGGTCGTCAGGACTGTGGCCGTGAACGGCAAGCTCAGCCTTGATACGCCAGCGACTGTTCAGTCCGTGGGAGAGAAGACCTGGGGACCTGCTCTCCTAAAGACGGTCACATGGCGTGGACTGGCATGATGTCACAGCAAGGCTGCAGCAGGTATGTGACATCAACCACAAAGCATGCGTTTCACTTGCAAACAGAAAAGTGGGTATTCCAAAATGTTTGCTCTTGACTTTGATACTTTGTGTGATAGGGCAGGGAACCAGTGGGTGAGGTGGGGGGACAGAGAACCCCTTGATTGGTCCCAGTGAGAGTAGGCTGAGACACTCGATGCCCTATTCATTTGTTCCATGCTGCCATCTCACTCCCAGTCTTTCTAGAAAGTCTGTCCAAGCAATCACTCTCTGGTCTGAGTTGAATAGAGCCTGGGCACCTTAACATAAAGAGAAGGGGGCTGGGGTGTCTGAACAGTTGCAGATAAAAGTCTACTCTGACCCCGAAATCCCATGATCCCCATAATGTGTAGCTGGGAGCAGGGGAAGCCCCCAAATTTCAAAGAAGAACCAGCACTGCCCTGATGGTCCTTCCCGGGGACAACAGATAGGGCTGTCACAGCCCCTGACCTGAGCTGAATTCCAGGGCTAAATTTAAGTCCCCAGGGGAACCTGCCTCCCCAGCTGGGCCCCTCTGGTGATCTGTCCATCACCCCGGAGTCATGCTTAGCAAGGAGGAGCAGTATTTATAGAGCATCTTTCTGAGAAGCGATCCAAGCTCCTTTCGGATATTAGCTCATGACAGCAGGGGTGGAGGGGCCAAGCGGGGGTGGGAGGCTTGCGTTTTCTTCTCCCTTTAAGGCAGAGGAAGTAAGGCCCCTGTTGCAGTCTTGGGGAGCTGGGCTCTCTGAGGCACTCTTCACCGTGCAACTTTAACGGACGCTTTGCATTCTCTGCCCTCCCCTGTGGGCGCTGCCCCTGCTCCAGTGGCCCAGATACTGAGTGGCGAGGCGCAGGCTGAGCTCCCTGCGTAGTTTTCACGGATGGAGCAAGCCACGCGGAGCTGGCTGCCACCACCCGTGGCCCACCTAGAGCTCCTTAGGGATGTGGCTGGGCCATAGAATGGATTTGCTCCCCCAGTGTGACCCTTCTGTCTGGCGCAGGTGGCAGCCTCACCCCCAAACAAATGTGGGACAGGGATGCGGCCTCGAGCCAGCACCGTATTTCACCTTCATAAAGTTTGTTTTTAGAATCCTGCACCTCTTTTTTCTGTCTTCTTCTTCTTTTTGCATTCTCTGAATGTAGGGCTAAAAGAGCCTGGCTCTGAGGTACACAACAGTAGTCACAGTGTGTGTGTGTGTGTGTGTGTGTGTGTGTGTGTTCATGTTCCTGGGTGACACAAATGGTTAACACACCCAACTGCTGACCACAGGGTTGGAGCTTTGAGTTCGCCCAGACAGGCTCCGAGGGAAACAGTCCTTCCACGTAGGCCATAACCAAGGTGTGATGATTGAGGGGAATCTGGCACAAAACACTCCCAAATCTCAGGAACCACTATCAGGAACATCTTAAGATAATATTTGTAAAACTCAGAAGTCACACGGTCCCGAAATCCATAAGGAACAGTGACAAAGACTCCCTGGGCCACAGACGCTTCCACTTGCCTCAGGCTCCCGTGTGGCTGTGTGTGGCACTGCTACGATCCTGCTGTGACACACTGGACCCAGTCATCCACGCCACTCACCAACCTCAACTTCCCCCGGTCCCCTCTGATGGCCAGCCCAGCCACTTGCCCATAGCAACAACTGCGTGAAGAGGCCCTCCTCAGCCGGCCCAGACTCAGGCCTGGCTACCCTGGGGAGGTGATGGGGGAGGGTGTCAGTCAGCTCTATGGATGGGCTCACTTCCTTCTGGAAGTCATGATAGGTGCGGGGTCTGCCTCTAGGTCAGATCTCCTAGGACCATGCTGCTCCCCTCCGCACTATCCACAGGATTATCCATCAAGGACAGGTATTAAATGTCGACTGAAGACCCACCCCTTCCAAGATCAGTTAGTCCCAGGAGCCACTCTGGTATCACGGTCTAGTTGGAAAACAAAAGACATCAAAAGCCACCCAACAATGTAGCAGCTCCCCTTTCTGCCTGGGGAGGGAGACCTAGAAGTTAGACAGGTGACACACTCCCTTCTCCTCCTCCCTTTTTCATCCCCCTTCTTCCACCCTGCTTGCCTGCCTCTTCTTCTCTCTTTCCTTCCTTCTTTCCTCCTCAGATGCTACATTTTTCAATAGCAGGACACCCTCAGCTTTCTTCACCACATTTTTCCTTTGTCCCATTTCCCTTCCTCTCTCTGTCTCTCCTTCTCCTCCTGTCTCTTCTTTTTCTCTTTCCTTGCTTCATCTCGGAGGCCAAGTTCCTCTTACATAGCTGGAACTGCACCCCACACCAGGAGCTGCGTACAACCTAGCAGTCGCAGTTAGGGGCCCTGCCTCCCAGCAGCCACTTGCTACTGCAGGCCTCACCCAGCCACACCAAGCAGGAGCTCATTCAAACAGAAGGAAGGGAGCACCTAGACCACCCTGAGGAAGGGGTGTTGGTGATCACTTAAGGGATGAAGCAGATTGTATTTTCCAGAAGACCATAGTCGTCGTGCTTCCTCAACTGTATCTTTAATGCCCTTCCACTCACAGATGAGGGCCACCTTCTTTCTGCTGCAGGGGACCTGCTGTGACTTCTGAAGCCAGGCCATAAGCAGCAGCAGTACACCCTCCACTGGCTTTCTGGGGACTCTTGCACTTGGAGCCCAGCCACCATGCTGTGGGGAGGCTCAGGCCACATGAAGAGACCACATGTAAGGGCTCTGGCCAACACCATGAACTGAGATCTCAGCTGACATCCAACGCCAGCCACCAGGCATGTGAGTGAGGAAGCCTTCTGGATGTGTCCAGGTCAGCACTGGGCCTCTGCAGCCACATGAAAGATCATGAGCACGAACCAGCTAGCAAATCCCAGTCAACCCCAGACCCGTGAGTGGCTTGAAGCCACTAAGGCTTATGGCGAGGGTTCTGTGTTAGTCTGAGTTGGTCAACAAATCCAGAGGCACTCAGATATGTGTATAAGAAAGCGCTTTATAAACAAGAGCAATTGAAGATTAAGAAAGCATCCCAGCCCAGTCCAGGTCACGCCCTGAAGTCCGATATTAGCCCCCATATGTCCAAGACCAATCTATAAATTCCTCTTCAGGTGCACGAAACACATGCAATGACACTGAATGCAGGAAGATCACAGGCCAGTAGGTGGGAAGTCTTGTGGATCAAGTGGCAGTAGAGGCATCTCAGTGCTGGCAGAGATCTCCATGTGGTTCCTCCACCTCCAGGGCTCCATGTGTCTTGTCTGTAAGCAAGTCTCACAGGAAGTAAGCATGTATCCCACCTCCAGTGAGCAATGTACTTGCTTAGTGTCTCCAAGTGAGGTCATCAAACTGCAAACTGACTGACAGGCTAACCTGTATCCCTTCACTCGCAAGTCTCAAATTGACAGCAGATTATGTAACTACCACAGGTTCCAAGAATAAATAGGAATGGCAAGCTCAAAGGTCCTATGACAAGAGAGTAACCACACCTCATCGTGGCCTTTGCCAAATCTCAAGGGTCCTCTCACGTCTTATGCCCAATTGCCATCTCTCCCTTTCTCCACACCTGTCTTTCTAAACCGGCCCCTCCTCCAATATTGGTTTCTTTCTTTTCTTTCTTTCTTTTTTTTTGTGGCATCACTGCCCTGGTGGGAGTAGGAAGCTCAGCCTTGCTCCTGGAGAGCTGCTGCTGGATTTGAACTGTCAACTCTCTGGGTCAAAATCCCCCACACAACCACTATGCCACCAGTGATCAGCCCTATTGTTTTCTCTGTACCAGTGACACCACCACTGTCTTGGAAGCTGAAGGCAGTCGTCCTTCTCTCCTCCTCCCACTCCTCCCATAACAAGCACCATGACCCTACAGCACCATTATTAGTACCATTCCCGGGAGCTCATTGTCCCCTAACATCCTGCTTGGATCTTTTGCATGAACTGCGCCTGCTCTTGGCTGTCGTTTCCCACATAACTCAATCTTCACAAGCTAGGTCCAGTGTCCCTCCTTTCTCCAAGCTTCTCACCCGGCCTCCCTTCATTTTTCTGCACACACCACTCACACGGCCCTGTCGGTCTCCATGTTCTTGTCACTTGAGGTTGCCTGTTGAGGGCTGGGATTTGTGTCACAGACTTCTTTAAACCCCCAGCCCCAGAGTCACGGGCTGGCCCATGGTCAACCAAGTCCCCTGCCCTCCAGTGGACCCCAATTCACAGGATCCTGTCAGGCAAGGTGGAAGTGTCCCATGGGGTTCCCAATGCGGTGTTTAAGAAAACAGACTGCTAGATTCTATTTCCCCACAGGAGCTGCGGGTGGGCTCAAATCCCTGACCTTGGAGAACATGCACTGATGCACCCCCAGAATGCCTGTCGCCCACTGTGAGTGCTCACTGCACAAACTGCCCTGAAGGAGCGCACCCACAGATGAATGCACTTGGGCACTGTGAGCTGACCTAAGGGATCTGTGATAACCCTAGTGGCCTATCAGGTTTCCCACTGAGTTGCTAACCACAAGGTCAGCAGTTCAAAGTCACCCATCACTCCCCAGGAAATGGATAGGGCATTTCACTGCTGGAAAGCGTTTCCTTTTTGGAAATCCACAGAGGCAGGCCCACCCTATTTTACAGGCTTGTTATGAATCTGAATGGAGTCCAGGTCAGTGGGAGAGAAGGAACTTGATGGATGAAGAGGTGGAAGGAGTCCTCTTATCTGTTGAGAGCGTAAAGCAATGAATGCATGCAGGATGTCTGCATCTCCGGGCTCTGGGTTCTGGTGGTGGGTAGGTGGGTGCCCAGGTCATGGAGTCCAGCCAGCAGACACGTGAGTTGTTCTGGGAGCCCCTTTGGGCTGCACGGTGGCTCTTAGGAGAGAGAATTCCCTTACCCCTCAACCAAAAATGACACACTCCCTGCCAGCAGTTCCATTTCCACTCACCGAGGCTCTGCAGCCCAGGACAGAACTGCCCCACTGGAATTCTGAGGTTACACATCATTATAGGAGCAGCCTGCTGCCTCCTGTCTCCCCGGCAGTGTAGTCTGGGGGGTGGGGAGTCGGTTCTCGGGGCATTGCTCCGAGCCACTAGGGATTGCTTACACACACACACACACACACACACACACCCTCATTTCCTCACCTTCCTCTGATGGTCCTTGTGAGTCATTGGAAAGGAAGCTCTCAGGAATGCCCTACACAGCTGATGAGATGCTAGTAAATGGGTCGACCGACTGTCGCTGGCCGGTCCACAAGATAAACATTAGGCCAAGCGCTCGATTCCGGTCATCTTCATTCCCATGCTTTGGCTTATCGTAAGCATCTCTCTCTCTCGGCCAGCAGTTCTAGGAATCAGTCAGAACACTGAATCCTCAGGCTGGAATGCCCCGACAGAGGCAGCAAGCCAACAGCCCCTTGAAGGGCAAGTGCCCCAAACACCTGGCTCAGATCGTACGTGTCTTCTGGACAGTGTCCATAGCTGCCTGGGGACACTTGTGCTGGATGTTGGTCGCCTAAGGGGGACCACCTGCAACCAGTTTCTTTCTCCATTCAGCTCAATGCACATCAGGTTCTTTCCTGGCTGTGTTACAAAGTGCTCAGGCCATGTCTGAGCCCAAGGACAGGCAGGAGCATGGAAGGGTGGAGGACACAACCTTTAGGGAAAATCCCTGAGTCTGAGTCCTGGCTTCACGACTTCATAGCTTTGTGACCCCATGCCAGTGTTATATGACCTAGGTAAGGCTCAGTTTTCCAACCTGTAAAACAATTCCGTGGTCATTGGTACCTTCTTCCCTAGGACCATTGGTCTATGAATTAGATCAATAAAGACTTCAAACAGGTTGAGCCTGTGTCTGGCACAGAATAAACAGCCCAGATGTGGAAACTGCTTTTACAGTTCTTTGGGGGAAGTCACTGAGGCACATGCAAATTACCTGCTAAGATATTTGGCATAGATAATAGGCTGTAGGTGTTAAAGATAGAGAAGCATTTTATAAATCGATTTTTTTTTTTTTTCAGTACAGGATAGGTTGTGACAGGTTTTCAGGCTTTGTCTTGTTCAAGATAACACTAGGGGGCTTCAAAATGCTAGTGGGGAAATTTCACTAACCTTTCTGCCCACATTGCCACAAACGTTTTGAAGCCCCCTTGCACAAGAAAGAGAGGTAGCGTAGACAATTACATGCCACTAGAGGCAACCATGGAGCCCTGGGAGGAATCTTAGAATCAATCTCGTACAGGCCATCTGTCTTCAGAAAGATGGAAAAAGGAGATTCAGACGGTTATTCCCACGTTATACCACGAACACAAAAGCACAGACTAGAGCCTCGGTCTCTGAACACCTGATAATTTTTGTTTCCCTTCAGGCTTGGGGAGCCTCTACTCTGTCAAGGGCACTTTGGTTATGTATACCATCACTCTTGGCTTGTGCTGGCCCAGTGTTTATTTCGTTAACTCACCCCTAAGAGGATGTCTGGGAGGAGCCGCGGGGGCGGGGGGGCGGGCACAGAGGTGGCACAGAGGTTCTGAGGCGGGCTTCTAATCCTAAGTCCAGTAGTTCGAAAACCGCCAGCTGCTCCAAGGGAGACCGACTAGGCTTTCTCCATGTCTTCAAAACCGACAAGGGCAGCTGGGCTCTGTCCTATCAACTCAACGCATTGAGTGAGAATGTGACAGAAGAAGAGCTTCTCTTTGGGGAGGTCCCTGGGGTTATCTGATCTGGATGATGTCTGGGGCCTTAGTGGTCCACAGTCTAGATGCTCCCTACCCCTGCCCCCCACCAAGCAGCGGAGCCCCGGGTGGTGCAGTGGTGAAGCATGCGGCTATCAACCAAAGGCCCATGATGCTGCCCTCAACTTCCCTAAAGATGACCCACTTGAGAACTCCACAGGGCGGGTCCACTCGAGGCTGTATCAGTATCCACCCGATGACAACAGGCCTGCTTCTTTGTAGATACCACGAGGAGGGGCAAAGATAAAGGAATGTCATGGGGAGGGATCCCGGTGCTGTTTCTCTCCTTGGTCAAGGTCAAAGCACTGAGTGAGGGCCTCTCCACCAGGCAGGACTCCGAGAAGACCCTGGTTACATGGAGCCAAGGCAGCCAAGCTCACCAGTCCAAGGCCTGCCTTGCTGATCACCATTCACTAAGGGCAGCCATTAGTCATCCCCCATCACTGTCGAGAGCAGAAAGACTTACACCTTTTGGTTCTGTTGTTCTATCACTGCATGTCTTGAGCAGTTCATGTCACTTCTCGGGGGGTCAGTGGGGTCAGTGTCTATACTCACTAAGATCACATGCATTGCAGCTTTTACTGGATGGATGGGAACTCAATGTGAAAAAACACAGTCCTCACACCTGGGCCAGAAGGTAGCATCATGATAAAAGGAGAACGCTGACAGATGTCTCCCTTCACCCACTTTTCTGTTGTGTATAGATCATGGTGATCGGTTCCCCTTTTCTCCTCCACCCCCCACCTCCCCCTGACCCTCCTGGTATCACTATTCTTATTGGTCCTGAGGGTTTTATCAGTCCTGGATTCCCTGTAGTTCCAGCTCTTATCTATACCTGTGTACATGTTCTGATCTAGTCAGATTTGTAAAGTAGAATTTGGGTCATCAGAGTGCAGGGATGGGGTGGGGCCGGGGCGGGGGGAGGAAGCATTAAAGAACTAGAGGAAATTTGTATGCTTCATCAGTGTTTTACTGCACCCTGACTGGCTTGTCTCTTCCTTGTAACCCTTCCATAAGGGAATGTCCAATTGTCTACAGATGGGCTCTGGTTCAAGACTCTGCCCTCCTCCTCATTCACATTGATATGAATTTTGTTCTGGTGCCAGTGTTCAGTGTTCATTTTTGTTTCGATGCCTGATACCTTATCTGATCGACACTTCATGATCACCCAGACTGGTGTGCTTCCTCCATGTAGGTTTTGTTGCCTCCCAGACAGATGGCTGCTTGTTTATCTTCAAACCTTTAAGACCCCAGATGCTACATTTTCCAATAGCAGGACACCTTCAGCTTTCTTCACCACATTTGCTTATGCACCCATTATGCTCTTGCTCTGAGCAGCCAATAGGGTCACTGTGAGTTGCATGAGTTTTTATTTTATAGCACAGAGAAGTACATTCTTGGACCACTGACTGATGTGAGCCCATCACAAAAAACAGATGCCCAGAGTAGGCAAATGTATCAAGATCAGCATTTATTTGAGGTTTCCACAGATAGTCAAGAGGTGGGGAATGAGGCATTCTTATTTCAGAACCAATGAGCTTCTGTTAATGAGAACAGAAAATTGGTGACAGATATGAGGAATGGTTGCACAGCATGATTAGTGTTTTCAATGTCACTGGATGGTACATATAAAAAACCTTGACCGGCAAGTTCTGTGTTATGTGCCTTCCCTCCACAACTCAAACAAAACCGGAGAAGAGAGACTCTTGGTGAGCCTTCCTCTGGGCACATGAGATGTGTTCAATGGCATGTTGCACAGAGAAAAAGTGTTTTGTATCGGAATCTATAAAACTTCTCAATCTACTCATTGATTCAGCCAATCAAAGAACATGTGCTGGGTCCTCACCAGCGTCTGCCTCTGAGCTGGGCACTGTGGGGAAAGAGTATGAAGGAGAGTCTTGGCCCTCAGGGGGTCTATAACACATGTAGGAAAACCAGCCATATATGTGAAAGATACCCATCAATAGGATGTTGGGTCACCCCTAGGAAGGGAGCACAGCGCCATGGATGAGTGGATGAACCAGTTTCAGGGAACGTGACAGGAGGGAAGCACGAGAATGCACCTTAGGGTTGGGAAAGGTGAGTCTTAAACTGGACCCTGAGACAGAAGACACCCGAATGTCAGAACACCAGTTTTAGTTCAAAAGCGAACATGGCTTGGAAATCAGAGACGCCCGGTTAGGGGCCCAGTGTTCCCTCCTGAACTATGTGGTCTTAGTGGCCTTGGTTGGCGTTAGCTGCTATCAAGACAGGCTGTGCTCCTTGTGGCCCTGTGCCCAACCTCAAGGAAATGCTGCTTGGCCCTGCCCCATCCTCGTGGTCAGTTGGGGATCAGACCATCGTGATCCATAAGGTTTCCAAGGGCTGGTTTTTCAAAATTAGACATACAGCTTTTTCTACCCAGTTTTCCTTCCTCTAGATGCTTCACGAAAACCTCCTTAGCACCATGCAAACCCCGTGGACAGATGGGAAGTGCTTTGCATTAGGTGGACTGGCCAAGAATCCAACCCATTTTCTCACATGGAAGGTGAGAATTCTACCACAGAGACACCCCTGCCCACCTGCAGGGTCTTAAAAGTTATTAATTAACCTCCCTTTCTCACCTCGAAAGAACAGAACAGCACTTGGTTCTCTAGATCATTGTGAGAATTAAAAAGGGGGATGTGAGTCATTCTGGCTTTGAATACAGGACAACCCCGGGCCTGCACACAGGCAGGGCGTTAGAACCATTAGCTGCTACTACATTGACTCCACGTGAGTGCAGAGGGAAGACCACTGCGGCCTTCCTGGGAACAACATTGATGCTATCTGAGCAGGAGAAATCTACTTCAGCCCAGCTCAATGGCTTCAGCAAACTCTCTGACTTGGCCTCAAGAGAGGTCACTCTCAACACAGTCTCAGAACTTTGACCTACTATTGGAAGGTATGTGTATGTGTGCATATGTAAGTATAGCTGTAGGAATCTGGGTCTACATGTTTGTACATGCTCATCTAAGTTCATATAGATAATAAAGCAGATGCAGGGCACAGTAATGGATATTTCCCCAACATAACCAAATACTTCACAGGATTGGTTTGCAGGGTTTGAAAGCTTAGGAACATAGTCTGTGGGACAACTCAGTCCCTTGGCACAAAATAACCCATAAAACTTATGTTCTAGGGCTGAACCCTGGTGGTGTAGTGGTTGTGCACGGGACTACGGCCCACTGGGACGGAGGTTCAATTCCAGCAGTGGGGCTGGGCCTCCAACTCCCACCACCGCCAGAGAGCAGTGATGCCCCCCCCCCAAAAAAAAAAAAAAAACTTATGTTCTAGATCCTAGTTTGGTCAGTAGTGCCCGGGGTTCTAGAAGCTTGCCAGGAGCCATCTAAATTACAACTCCTGGTCTCTACTCATCTGGAGCAAAAGAAAAGATACCAAATGTTCAAAGAAACTAGTCTACAGCGCTGAGTCCTGGTGGCGTAGTGGTTGTGTACGGGACTGCAGGCCACAGGCTTGACAGTTCAAATCCAGCAACAGCTCTCCAGGAGCAAGACTGGGCTTCCTACTCCCACCAGGGCACTGATGGCACGGCAACAACAACAACAATAAAGAAACTAGTCTACAGGATGGATTGCCTACAGAAGCCAGCCCCTCATGTATCCTGAGATGAGAGGAACAACATGGTGCCCCAGCTACCACTACCGATGAAACTTTCTGGCCAAGGACACAATTAATGGTCCCTATGAGAAAAGAGTATAGAGCAAAATTCAAAATCTTTTTGCAAGGTCAACCTGACTGGACTGTCAACCTGACAGAGACTAGAGGCAATCCAAAGACTATCACCCTGAAAGAGTGATGAAACTTTGAACTGAGACCACTCTCAGATGGCGCTGTTCAGCTAAATAACAGATTGGCTCAGAAACAAAATCATCTGGGTGTACTAAGTTCCTTGACAAACAAGAAACCTAGCCCAGTACCTGACATGAAAATCAGGTATCCAATAAATATTATTGGCTGGATGGAGGATTTAATAGACTCAAAGTGATTTCTGAAGGTTCCTTGTTGATCTGATTAGCTGGTTGTGGCAGCTACATAATCTGTTGTCAACTTTCGTGCAGGGATGGAGTTCTAGGCTATCAATCAGGTCAAAGCCAATGAGGTCTATATGTGGGCATGGCTTTCCCCTAAGAATTCTGGGAACTCCTGTCTTGCTCCCTGGAGATGGGACATACACATTCTCTGCTTGGTCTTCCTGCTGACAAGACACATGAAGTCACACTCACGTCAACCAGAACTCAGAGTTGGAGGAGCCACATGGAGATCCACACCAGTGTTGAGATGCTTCCACTACCACTGGCGCCACAAGACTTTCTACCCACAGGTCTGTGATCTTCCTGCATTCAGTGTTATTGCATGTGTTGTGTGAAGAGGAATTTGTAGACTAGTATTGATCATATGGGCGAGTATTGGACTTATGGACTTGATCTAGACTGGGCTGTATGTTTTCTTAATATACAATTACTCTTTGATATAAAGTCTTCTTTTACACACCTCTAAGTGTCGCTGGATTTGTTTCTCTAGTCAACCCAGACTAACACATCAGTGAACCAAACCTTTCTTAACCTATGATGCTTTCCTGCCAAACGACTGTACACCCTCACAAGTAGCACATTCATGTGTGCATCCTCCATAAGAAAAGAAGAGCTTGCATAACTAGGAAGCCCAACTTCACACAAGAGACTTCCAAAAAGAGCATCCCTAACCACCATCAGTTGTCAAATAAGCACATCTACATTTATCCTCGGAGACCTCCCTACAAAGTCTCAAGAATAGTTGTGACGTGGGTATCATCCCTCAGCTAATCCGCTGGTCAATGCTCAAAATGTGCAAGGCAGAGCTGTGTGGGATCCAGGAGCTCGCTTGGGTCCGTGGTCAGTAAACCTGCCTGCACATCAGGATTCCCTGTGGGCGTCTAATAGCTGCTGCTAACTCGTTGGGCTGCCAGCCACACAGTCAGCAGTTCTAGTCCACCAGCTGCTCCACGGGAGAAAGATGTGACTTTACAACACGGAAGAAAAGTCCCATTACAAGAGCTACAGGTCTGAAACCCATGGGGACATTTCTATTCCTGTCCTGTAGGGTCACAATGGAGCCACAATTGACTCAATGGTGATGCTTTTGGGTTGTTTTTGTGTTTGGGGGTGACAACCAGGACACTAGTAGTGGGGCTGATGAAAATATTATGAACACTATAGCTTATGTTCCCAAACAACTTTGGTAGAAATTTTCAACGTAGAACCAAAATGAATGTGTAAATTTTAATATATATATATATATATATACATATATATATATATATATATATATATTGACACTGGTGCCTGGGTTCCTTCCCTCTCCGAGAATATTTTTTTTACTTATATATCTGCGTGTCCGCCTAGACAGTGTCATCGTTGCAAATACCCAGGGGACCTATTGTGCAGGGGAGGTAGAGGATGGGCAGCCCCTGGAATTTTACGAATGAGAACACTAGGGCACAGAAGAGTAAATCACTCAAAACCAAGCCCTGGCTATGTGGTGGTGAGACCCCTTTTCAGACCTCTTAAGAACATCTGGTTCACATGTGTGAGCCTCTGAGGCAGTGTGTTGGCGCTGCCCCCAACATTCCCTTATAATTACATGGTAATGAGCTTAAACTTCCTCTTTGAACTCGGGGGAGTGCTGGAGTTCTCCAGTCCTTTCACTGTTTTCCCTGCTATGCTCGATGTTTCCCTTAATATCTTCAAGGCTTCTGCCAGTGGAGGGGAGGAAAGAATTAGTACCACTCAAGAGTTCTATGAATACAAATAAATTGGAAGAATTCAACATTTCCTATCTTAATTGATAGAACAAATCCTACCCGCCCCCGCCCCCTTGCCAAACACTGGTTTGCCATAGATCCATTCAACATGTGAGGCTTGCTGAGGCGTCTGTCCAGTTTTATTACATGATTTTAAGCTTGGCTGCCCACCTGAAGATCATCCAGAAAGACCCAAGGGCTCACAACATGCTCAGATGGATGACTTGCATGTGGCAAGACCAGACAACTTGTTGAACCATCAAAATGCACTCACAACACCCACATCGATCAAACCAGTAACCATGGCACTGCTTCTGACTCCCGGTGAGCATGTGTAGCTCTCTCAGGGAGGGAAGGGTGCAGATGCAGACCTTCCAGTTAGCTGCCAAGTGCTTTCGTGAGTGTGCTAAGTGGGGCTGCTTCCATGCCAGACGTCAACAAAATGGCATTCAATTGGGACTTCCTGACACTGAATTGCTGGCCTTTTTTATGTTGGTCTCTTATAGCCGGTCTCGATCACCTGTGTTCATTTCTGTAGGAGACTTCTTTATGTCGGACTGGTGCTCAAAGAGTATCTATTGAAAACAAAAGTCCATGATGTCTCCAGTGCTCCCAAGGTCCCATACACATGATTCTGGTTATCCATACGATCCATCTCTCAGTCTCTCATCATTAGCAAGGAAGTAGAATTGACAGCTGGTCAAGCATCACAGTGTGGCATTCAAGACCTCCAGAGAGGTCCTCTTTCCTTCTGCAGTGATTAAGGCCCTTCCTGAGTTCCACAGATTCTTGGAATCCGAGGCACACTCTGGGGTGCACATCCAGTGGTGGGTGGCCCCATCAACAACACATGCCGAACCTCTGTTGCGCTGTGTACTAATCTGTAACACACCATTATATCTGCTGAAGTAAGTCCATGTGTACCTTGATTATGACCAGGCTGGTTGCTGGGCCTTCAGACGCTGCTGGAAAGCCTGGGAGGGAAGAGGGAGACGATGAGGAGAAGGGAAGAAGAAGGTTGTCAGCAGGCCCCTGGCCTCTGCACCTTTGCATGGTTTCGTTTCCCAGGACAACTGCCTCTGTGCCTGGACACAAACCTTTTCTCAGAAATAATTGTCATTGCTCTCCTCCTTCCTGTACCAACTTTGGCAAATACCGGCCGGAAACAAGTCTTTTCTACTTTTTACTGGAACGGCAGCCGGGCGGCTTGTTGCTGTTTCTGGAATTAGTATGTTATTTGTGCCTCGCCTCCTGCATAAAGAAGGGTGTGTCCCACTCCCTGGGCCTTGTGCATTTGTACATACAGCCCATTCACGCAGTGAGCGTGTATCTGGGACCCACCGTGTGCTCTGGCCATGGTCGGACTATGGAGGGGGAGAGGGTAATAGGGCTGTCGATCGTGCCCCTGTCTTCTGGTGGTGGTCAGTCACACAAGAAAAGTGACCCACAGGAGGAGAGGCAACAGGACCATTTCCAGAAATCAGCATAGAACAAAATAATATACCATCTTTAGGACAAACCAACATAGCAAACCTATCGCCCATGTAGGATATGATGGCAATCTGTAAGAGAATGAAGTGCAAAGAAGGTAAATATAGCAGCTTGCAAAATATCAAAATTAGGCACCCCCTCCCAAACCTATAGATATTTTAGAAAATATAAAAATAAATAAAAGGTGCTAGCCATGGAGAGAGAGAGAGAGAGAGAGAGAGAGAGAGAGAGAGAGAGAACACTACTGTATCAATTCCAACTCATAGCAAACTGACTGGACATAAAATAACTTCTCCTTAGGGTTTCTGAGATTATAAATCTACAAAGCAAGCCAGCCTCGTTTTCCCTCCCCAGGAGAGGCTAGTGGGTTTGCTCTGCTGCCTTCCTTATGACACCACGGCTCCCGAGCTCTCTAGCCACTTCACCCAGCACTCAGTAAATCTATATAACTCGCTGCTCCCCTTTGTTGAAATAGATTGGCAATGTGATTAGGCTTGGGTGAGTGGGTAGATCAGTTCCCACAATGAGGGTGTTTTGGGATTAGGGGCTCCTGACACTTGCCACTAGCACCCAGAAGAATAGCGTGTCCTGGCCTGGGTTTGAGAAATGACAACGTCAGCCACCTCACCTCAACACGTGGAGATCGTGCTGGGTGACCCCCAAGTTTCTTCTTTCTCTGCCACTTTGGAGCTGCTAGGAGGAACCTGGAGCGGCCCTGGGGGCATAGTGGCTTAGCAATCAAGAGCATTCGCTGCTAGTATGACCCACTTTCATTTTTGTCTAAGAAGATCTGAATCAATGTTTTGGTCATTGTGTGTAAATTGAATTTACCTCTTCTGGAGTGTACTTAATTCCAAGTTCTAGGGGATCTCAGCACTTCACCATGCCTAGAGACCTACCACTAGAACTCAGATAAGCGGTTTTAGTACCTTGGTAGAGAGAAACAACCAGGTTGTGAAGCTAGAAATAACCAAATGTATAGCAATAACTGCACATATCACAAAATAAGCTGGGGGGGGGTGGAGACAGTGCCTTAACCCAAGACCTCCAACAATCAGAAAAGAAAAGATAGGGGGGAAAGCCTATCATCAACAGAAGGAAATAATAAAGATTCGATCAGCAATCACGCATTGTAACCAAGTGGATTTTTATTCATAGGGCCCTATGGAGAGGCTAGAACTACCAGCCCCTGTGGTTTTCAAACACTGCAACTCTTCACAGGAGTGTAAGACCCCATTCTTCTGCCACAGAGGGGCAAGTGGTTTCAAACTGCCGACCTTATGATTGCCGGTGCAATGCATAACCCACTACGCCACCAGGAACCCCACCAGGTAAAAACACCGACTGCTCCACTGCAGAGAGGCAAGGCTTTCTGCTGCTCTCCAGGGCCAGTCTCAGAAACCCACAGGGCAGGTCTCATCTGTCCTACGGGGTCTCTGGGAGTCAGAACTGACCGGATGATAGTGAGTGTGGCTTGGTCTTTGAGACTATAAGTAAATGCAACAGAAAATCAATAGAAACAAATCATAAGTCTCCGACTTGGTTCTTTGAAAGAAGTAGTAAAGTTGATCAAAAGCTGTCAAAGAAAAAGCCGGCTAAAACATGAAAAAATTCGAAATGAAATAGAGGGCATAATGATAAAAAACCAAGAGAAAAAAGAATAACATAATACTATAAAGAACTGTGCTTAAAGGAATTTGAGAAAACCTAGAATAAACAGACAAATTTCTAGAAACATACTACCTTCCCATCACATATTCTAATATTGAAAAATTGAATGAACTCATTGCAAATGAAGAATTGAGCAGGTCACTACAAAATCCCCAACAACGAACAACAAAAGCCCTGGCCCAGACAGCTTCACTGGAGTGCTTCTACCAAACACCCAAAGAAGAGTTGAGATCCATAATGCAACTTGAGCTGTTCTAGGATAGAGAAAAGGATGGAGGGTTCCCAGATTCATTCTACAAGACAAGCCAGGTACCAAAGCCAGCTTAAGACATCACTAAATATCTACAGCTCTACCTATGGACCACTCTTCCTCATGAGCATTGATTTTAAAATTCTCAAAAAAATTCTAGCCAAGGGAATTCAACAGTGTATTTACACACACACACACACACACACACACACGTGAGATTCACACCAGGTGTCCAAGGATGAGTCAACATTAGAAACATAATCAATGTCATCCACCACATGAAGAAAAGAAACACGAAGTCGTATCAATTGATGCAGAAAAGCATTTGACAGAATCCTATACCCATTCCTCATAAACACACTTAACAAAATAGAACAGAAGAAAGGTCTCTCAAAATAATTAAGGGAATATAAGCAATCATGATAGCCAAAACAACCTGGTACTTGAACAAGGATAGATACATAGACCAATGGAACAGAATTCAGAACCGAGAAATAAATCCATTTACCTATGGATAGCTGATGTTTGACAAGGAGCTGAAATTCATTAAATGGGAAATGATCCTCTCTTTAGCATATTAACATAGACCAAACTAGATACTCATTTGTAGAAAAACGAAACAAGATCTGCACCTTACACCAAATACAGACTAACTCAGGCTAGTTCGAAGACCAAAACTTAAAATCTACAACTATAAAGATCATCAACAAAAAGATGGAGACAAACTCCAATAACTCAAGGCCATCAAGTTGATTCCAACTCATAGAGACCCTATCGGTCACTGTAGAACTGCCCTGTGGATTTCCATATCTGTACATCTTTGCAGGAGCAGAAAGTTTCATCTTCTCCTGCAAGGTAGCAAGTGAGTTTCAACGACTGGCCTTGAGATTAGCTTCCCAACACAGAAGCCACCAACGTGCTTTACCGACAAACTTACGGGACTGTAATGTATGACGTAAATACACTTTCAAACCTATCTAATTATACACATACAGCAGGAGACAAACTAGATGACTGTGAACTGAAAATTAAGCACTTACACTCATCAAAAGATTGCACCAAAAGAATATAAAAAATATCTCTTGACTGGAGAAAAAAATGTGACAAGGATATATCAGACAATCTCAACATTTCAACAAGAAAAAGGTAAATAACTAAAAAGTGGGCAGAGAACATGAACTGACATTTTACCAAAAAAGATATCCAGGAAATCAACAAACACAGAAAGAGATAAAAACCAATAATGAGTTCTCTCCTCACTCCATTATTAATAGCAAAGTTAAAAGCAACAACAACATACTCTGGCAAGGCCTTAGGGAGACTGGAAGACTCACACATGGCTGATAGAACGTAACATGATGCACCCACTATGGAAAACAGCTTGTGCTTGCTTTAAAGACTGAATGCAGAAATACCAACAATCCCATTCCAGGCATATAACCTTCCAGAAATAAGAGCCCTGACATTAATACACGCATATATTCACCACAGCACTATTCATGAGTACCAAAAAGTAAAAAGGAAGCAACCTCCATGCCTCTTCATCAGATGAAAGGTTAAACAAATACACAATGGTACATATACATCATGGGATAGTATACAGCACTGTAGGAGAATGACCATGAACCCCTGAAATATTTCATAACACTGAACCTCGAGGATCTTACACTGAGTAAAAGAAATCCTTCACAAAGGAGAAATAGGGTATGAGACCTCTATTAGAAAAAGCTTTTTTTTTAAAGAAATAAAAGGCTAAAAGTAATAGAGGTAAATACTCTTATGTACATACTCCTGCTGCAATAGTGGTGATCTAAAGGAGATGCGTGGAGAGGCAGCCAGGCTTATAAACTGTGAGGAGAGTAAGTATCTACCTATGTACACACACACACACACACGAAAGAGGCTATCTGTACAGAAGTGTTTACTTTTACATGGATGCCTGGTGGCACAGTGAGTCATCACAAGGTCAGCAGTTCAAGCCCATCTGCTCTTCCCAGGAGAAACATGAGATTTTCTTCGCTTGTTAAGATATACTTCCTCAGAAACCATGAAGGCTGTGGCATTCTGTCCTATCAGGAGTTGGAATCAGTTGGATGACAGTGAGTTTGGTTTGATTTCTCTTTACTTGAAACACATCCATGAACGGAGTGAAGTATCCAACATGCCAGGCCATATAACATTCTTAGAGATAACCGACCACCTCGAGAGAATGAGTCATGGGGCCTGGGGTCTAAGGGTCAAAGTTTCAGGGTATCCCAAGGTCAGTTGGTTTAACATAGAGTCATCCGTGAAAGCATACTACATCCTATTGTGGTGAGTAGACACTGGAGTCCTATAAGCTTGTGAATGATATCTAAGCTGCAACCATTGGACAGTGTAGAATAGAACTTTCTCCTCTGGGTTTCCAGGACTGTCAATCTTAACTGGGGTCAAGAACTTCATCCCTCTCCTTTGGAAACTAATAGATTTGTACTAGGAAACTTGTAGCTGGCCCCTATATCACCAGGGCACCACAGCCAAACGATAGATGGATCTATGCGATGAGCAATAGCCCCAAAGAGGCCTGCACGCCTTAGAACAATCAGCCAGCCCAGTCCCAAAAGAAGCATTTCCCTAAAGACAACGTTCACAAGGAAAGGGTAGGGAAGAAGGAATGGAAGTGGGGAGGAAGTGAGAAGAGGGCTTTTAAATGGTGGGGATTGTAATCAATGTCACTGTGGTAGTTACACAATCTGGTGTCAACCTGAGACTATTTAGGGGAAATGGGATGGGGTCTGGCCTGTCAATCAGGTCCTAGCTTGATGACCTCATTTGGAGGCTCAATGGAGATAAATAGCTCACTGGAGGCCCCATACACCTCTCCCTGCCACACATTCCTGCTGACAAGCTAAGCTGATGGAGCCAGAGCCCTGGAGCTGGAGAAGCCACTGTGGACCCATACCAGTGCTGAGATGCTTCTACTGCCACTGGATCCACAAGACTTTCCACCCCCTGGTCTGTGATCTTCCTGCATTTGATGTCACCACAAGTTTTGCATAAGTCTGCAGAGGAATTTATAGATTGGCATCAGACATATGGGCTAATATTGGACTTGATCTGGACTGGGCAGGGTTATTTTCTCCTTGTATGATTGCTGTTTGATATAAAGTCCTCTCTTACACATAAATGAGCGCTTCAGGATTTGTTTCTCTAGTCAACCCAGATTAACAGTCATAAAGCAAAAACTTGTTCGAATTGTTGAATGGAATACCAATGTGCCCCGTAAACTTTCACCTAGATCACAACAGAAAGTGTTGGGTGTTTATTTTGCCTTGTTTTGCTTTGTTTTAATGTGGTTGGATGAGGGAGGGAAAAAAAATGCTGATGCCCTTTAACCCAGAGATTCCAGTTCTAGGAATCTTACACAAAGGAAATAATCAGAAATGTGGATTGAATTCACGTACAAGGATGTGCATCAAAATGCTGTCTTTAAAACTGAAAAACGGGAAACAACCTGAATGCCCAGAGGCATGAGAATAGTTGAAACCGTTCTGATGACGCTGCTGGCTATAGATAGAAGTGGACAATTTTTTCTTAGAATGTAGGAGACCAACTCTACATGAACCATGAATGCCTTACAGCAAGTACATGCTCCTTTGGCAATCAGAAAGGTGATAAAGATAAAGCATATTATGATTTCAAAACAATGAATGATATGAGGAAATGCAGTATATGATTGAGCTAAAAGGCGTGGTACAATACTAAACATAAAATATTTTTATTTCAAAACAGTTAATGGTATGATTGGTGCTGTGGAACCAGTTCTGCCTCCCCAGGAGTTCATGTGAGAATGGAGATCAGCCCCCTACGATATTCTTGCCTGTGCTGCTTGGGAATCAGATTGCCAGGGCTTTCTGCTGTGGAGCCATTGGGTGGGTTCCACATGCCAGCCTTGCAGTTGTCCCACCAGGGACCCTGAACATCTCTTTAACTGTTGTGGGGAAATGTCAGGGGCAGCTACATCACCCTGTCCTAACAGCAGGGTTAGGAGATAAGTAGTCATTTTTCTCTCTTCATTTTCCCTGCACTCTCCCAGACTCTAGAATGAACCCTTTCCTCTTCTGTAATCATCAGAGAAATAAAAGCTGTTCTAAAAGTCGAGGGTGCGGAAGAAGAGCGTGAGTATGCACCGCAGCAGCCGGCACAGCTCACCTCGCAAGAGAGAGGGCAGGGCCCCCGGGGGGCCTCCCTATGGCACAGGTGGTGGCCTGGAATGAGTCTTGCTTGGGCAAGTGATGGGCCAGCTACAGGGAAACAGTCACTTGTTCCCCCTCTTAGATAGGCAGAGGGGTCATGTGACATGGTTCTGTTCAATGAGATAAGGCCGAATTCTGCAGATGGCTCTGAGAATTACCCCTGCCTGATTTTTCCTGTATTTTAATTAAAAAAAAAAAGATTTCTTTGGGAAACACACAAATTTCTTTGGGAAGCTCTTACAGCTCTTATCACAATCCAGATATCCATCCACGTGTCAAGCACATTTGTACATATGCTACCATCATTTTCAAAACATTTTTCTTTCTACTTGAGCCCATGGTATCAGCTCCTGATTTCTCCCCACCCTTGTGAATCCTTGATAATATATATATATATGCACATATATACACATTCATGTTTTACTTCAACCTATATCTCCCTTCATCCACTTTTCTGTTGTCCAACCCCTGGGAAGGGGTTTTTTGTAGATCATGGCGATCAGTTCCCCCGTTTCTCCCCCCACCTTACCTTACCTTTCTGGTATCACTACTTTCATTATTGGTTCTGAGGAGTTTATTTGCCCTGGATTCCCTGTGTTTCGAGTTCTTGGGATTGAATTGGGGTCATGATAGTGCGGGGCGGGGAGGAGGAAGCCTTAAAGAACTAGAAGAAAGCTGTATATTTCATCGGTGTTATACTGCACCCTGACTGGCTCGTCTTGCCCCAGCAACCCTTCTGTAAAGGGGTGTCCAATCACCTACCACGAACTTTGGGTCTCCTCTCCATTCTCCCCCTCATCCACAATGACGTGACATTTTGTTCTGGGTCTCAGATGCCTGGTGTCTGATCCCATTGACATCTCATGATCACATGGAATGATGTGCTTCCTCCCTATGGCCTTTGAAGATTAAACCCACTGCCATTGAGCTGATTACAACTCAGAGCAAGCTATTCTGGGTTCCCAAGCCTGGAAAGCTTTCCACGAGCAAGAGTCTCATTTTCCTCCCTTGGTGTGTTGGCGGGGACTTTGTCCAATGCCGACCTGACAGCCCGAGCCTCCAGAGCTCATTGTTCCTTCAGAAGATGCTAGGAGTCATTGAGTCGCCTCTGTCTTGTGGGGACCCTCTCTGTGTACCACAGAACAAAACACCCGCTCTGTCCTGGGCTATCCTCCCAATTGTTCTGATGTTAAAGACCCTTGTCTCAGCCACTGTGTCGATTCTTCTCCTCGAGGGCCTTCCTCCTTTTAGCTGCCCCTCTACTTTACTAAGCATAATGTCCTTCTCCAGAGTCTGGCCTCTCCTGACAAGATGTCCAAAATGCAGGAGGCAAACTCTCACCATCCTTGCCTCTCACGGTGCATTCTGGCAGGACTTCTTCCAAGACAGGTTGAAGCCTGGAGCGAGGATTTTATCTTTCACCCAGTGAGTAAAAACCCCCCAAAGCACAGTGCTATCAGCCCTGCAATAGGGGAGCCTCTGCGCCATTTCCCAGCAAGCACACGAAGTCTTATTGGGTGAGAAAGATGTGACCCTCTTCAAACCCTCTGTGTCTGGCGTCAGATCATCAGCTTCCTATTCAACGACTTAGACACATTTCATTCCAACTCAATGACTGCAAACGATACAGGGTGACATCACTTATCCCAGTTCCTCCCAGATTCTCTGTTTCCAGCCCTCTTTTTTTCCTCCTGAACTTTAACCTTTGGCTAGTGCAGAGACCTGTCTCTTGTGTGGTGTCTAGACCAGGGGTGCTCACACTTTTTCAGCATGAGAGCTATTTATAAAATGATCAAGTCAAAGTGATCTACCAACTTCAAAAATTCAAAATATATATTTGTTACATTTATTCATAAATGCATTGAGAAATCTTTATACATACAATGTATGTTCATGTATCTTGCATAACTGCATGCTTCCACCTTGCACAACACAGCACAATTAATTATGCACATTTTTGCCATTACCCGAGTTTACTCTGATGAATTTCCCTGAATGGAATAAGTCAGAGATGCATAGTCCGGACAGTAGCTGCTGACAGCACTTCCAAATGGTCATCAGTCATGGACTTCATGATATTTATGTGGGAAAAGGCTGACTCACATAAATAAGTAGAGTTGAATAATGCAGTCAAGGAGGTAGCACATTTTCTCATGTTTGGGTGCTTTCCCTCTGTAAGTTCCAGAACTGTTCATGTGCTCTGGACTTCAGCTGAATGTTGGCTTTTAATGTCAAAATCTCCCATTCTGTATGAAAGTCAGACATTTTTGTCTTCTTTTTTTTTTTTTAGGCATCACTGCCCTCAGGTGGTGGGAGTAGGAGGCCCAGCCTTTGCTCCTGGGAGCCAGAATTGAACCTCCGTCCCAGTGGGCCACAGTCCCGCGCACAACCACTATGCCACCGGGGCTCAGCCAACATTTTTGTCTTCTTACCTGGTCCAGCTCCCCCACTTATTTTAATATCCTTTCTTATGTGTAAGAAACAAAAAACGAGGTCTAAAAATTGGTGATAACTTAGCTTTTCAGTTTTGTTGCACTTAACACAGGTATCTGCACATGAATTTGATACCTAAGATTGCCTGTGATTGGTTGTGCTGTATATCAATTAATGGGATAAATAATAGGCTCGTGTCTATTTTTTTAATGCCATGCCATCTACCTACATTACATTTGCTATCTACTAGTAGATTGTGGTCGACCTATTGAGCGCCCCTGTTCTATGGTCTTCCTTGCTCATTGTCCAGCTTTCACATGCGTATGAGTTAATGGAGAATTCCATGACTTGGGTCAGGTGCACCTTAGTCCTCAGAAACATCCTTGCTCTTCCATACTCCAAAGAAGCACTGTGTAACAGTTTGTGAGGAATGAAGTGAAATGCCCAGATTGCCCATCCTGATCCCTCTGGGCCATGCCACTAAAAAATAGCCCCAATGTCTGTGAATAGACATTGACTTGGCAGAAAGGATCAAAAACGTGAAATGATTTATGGAGCGGCTGCTAGTTGTGCTGACTATGTATTTCCATGTAATAAGCTGCACTAAAACATAGTGATTTAAGACAGCAAATGGGTGTCGTGTCTCCCAAGTCTATGGCTCAGGAAGATATGTAGGGGGGACTGGAGTGGTTTTTCTGCTCTGTGTTTCTTTAGGTGAGGCTATAGACTGAGCTGTACCTAGCTGGCATCTGGGCTAGCCAATGAAGGGTGCCAAGAACCAACTTGACATTATTCTAGAAGTTGAGGCATCCAGAGCAGAAGCGATATCCTGCATACAAAATTCTCTGCTGGTGGACAAATTTGAGATGCTGTTGGTGAAATCAGAAGACACAAATGAGAGCTGAACACATATCCAGTACAAGGATGAGAGAGAGAGAGAGAGAAAAGAATAGGCACAGAGCACGAAAGATGACCAATAGAAGGACATTGGTGCCCATCAGCTACACAAGCCAGGAAATGGAACAGAAATATTCAAAGATACCAGCATGAGAATCTTCCTTGCAATGCTCTTTCACCAGGCCTAAGATGCCTGCTAGGGCTTGATCAAGGGCAATGCAGCTGAGAGGAATTACTGAAACTAAATGAAGGGTGTGCATGATAGTGGGACAAGAGAAAAGTAAAAGGAACTAGAGGAAAGGACTAGGAGTTAAAGGGGATTTATAGAGGACTAAATACAGGTATGTACATATGTAAATAGATTTTTATATAATGATGGGGAAATAGATCTATGTGAATGTATTTATGTTAAGTATTAAAATAGAAGACAGACATTGGACCTCCACTCAAGTACTCCCTCAACGCAAGAACTCTTTGTTCTAATAACCTGGGATTCCATGATGTTCACCTTCCCAACACGATCACTAAAGACAAAGTGGATGCATAAGCAAATGTGGTGAAGAAAACTGATGGTGCCCAGCTATCAAAAGATATAGCATCTGAAGTCTTAAAGGCTTGAAGCTACACAAGCAGTCGCCTAGCTGAGAAGCAACAAAGTCCACATGGAAGAAGCATGCCAACTGTGTGATCATGAGGTATTGAAGCAATCAGGTAGGTATCAGGCATCAAAGACCCTGAACAAAGAAAATCATATCAATGTGAATGAAGGAGAGTGTGGAGTGGAGACCCAAAACTCATCTATTGTTAATTGAACATTCCCTTACAGAAGGGTCACAAGAAAGAGACAATCCAGTCAGGGTGCAGTATAACACAGATAAAACACACAAGGTTCCTCTAGTTCTTTAATGCTTCCTCTCCCACCCCCGCCCCCACTATCATGATCCCAATTCTACATTATCAATCTGACTAGACCAGAACATGTATACCGGTGCAGATAAGAGCTGAAAACACAGGGAATTGACAACAGATAAACTCCTCAGAACCAACAAGAGTAGTGATACCAGGAAGGGAAGGAGAAGGTGGGGGGAGAAAATGTGAGAAGGTGGGAAGGAGAAGGTGGGGGGAGAAAATCACAATAATCTGCATATAACCCCCTTCCCTGGGGGGCAGACAACAGAGAAGTGGGTGAAGGAAGACAGTGTAAGACACGAGAAAATAAAAATAACCTATAAATTAGCAAGGGTTCAGGAAGGAAGGAGGGAGGAGGAGGAAAAGAGGAACTTATACCGTGGGCTCAAGTAAGAAAGAAAATGTTTTGAAAATGATGATGGCAACATATGTACAAATGTGTTTGACACAATGGATGGGTAGATGGATTGTGATAAGAGTTGTACGAGCCCCCAATAAAACGATTAAATAATAATAATTTTAAGTACCCAAGGTTTTAATAAAGAACAAAAGCAAAATGCTCTCCCACCAATACATAAATGAATAAATAAAGTGCATCCTGACTCATCCTGTCCCCACGAGTTTCCAGGACTGTGACGGCTGTCAACCTTTAAAGAGAGAATGTCCTGTCTTTCTCCAGGGAACCAGCATGGATACAAACTACTGACCTGTCTGTTAACAATGCACCACCACCCAGGTGCTTTCCATAAAGTGTCAGTAGAATCCAATGCGCAGATTTGTGGATTGGTTCACACTAGTTTCGTAAAACTCTGATTCAACACCACAGTATGGCCCTGTTAACCTTATTAAACTTCAAGGATTCTTTTGTCATCCTGAATGTGTAAAGACATGTTAAGGGGATTAATATGCCTAATAAGTTAAATAACATAGGTCCAATTATTTAAATTGGTGAAAACAGTGCCAGACACTTAGTAAGTTCTTCCTCAAAACACACAAAAAATGCTAGGTATAAAATCCAGGTACCTGCAATGAAGAAAAATCAAGCTATATTTAATATGGTTAAATAATAGAAAGTATTTGAGTAAATAAACACCTACAACAAAAAGAATAGAGCAATAATTATAGAGTTTTGATCAAAAGAAAATGGCACCTAGAATTGTAATCATCCAAAAGTCACTAGCATAAAGGCCAAAAGCAGAAGAACCTCGCAGCACTTACATAATCTCCTAGCAACTTTTGAAGGGGTGGAGTCCTAGTCTGTCAATCAAGTCACAGCCAATGAGGTCTCTGTGTGGACGTGGCCTTCTCTTGAGGATTCTGGGTACTCCTGCCTTCCTCCCTGGACGTATGACACACTCTCTGCTTCATCTTCTTGCAAGACATTCCTATTGACAAGCCACATGGAGCCACGCTGATGGAGCCAGAGCCCTGAAGCTGGGGGAGCCATGTGGAGACCCCTGTCAGCACTGAGATGCTGCCACTGCCACTGGATCTATGACCTGTGATCTTCCTACATTCAGCATCATGGCATGTGTTGCGTGAGTCTGAAGAGGAATTTGCAGGCTGATCTCTGACATACGGGCTAACATCAGACTTACGGTCTTGATCTGGACTGGTCTGGGATGTGTTCTTAATATACACTTACTCTTTGATACAAAGCTCTTTCTAATAAACATATAAGTCTCCCTGGATCTCTAGTGTACCCAGACTAACACAAACCCCTAAGATGACCACCCAAAGATATCTCGTGAACTGGGATTTGAAACTATTGCCTTATAAAAGCAGCAACATCACCCACAAGTAAAGTGCTCCCTTAAGCAATTAACTAAGGAGAACCGTCATCATTTACCCAAAGGCAGAGACGAGACGTCTAGCCGGGGACGGGAAGCTGGGTCAATAGAGACAGAACAAACAAGAATAGTGTCAACAAGAGTGCTGACGTATTGCAGACATTGTGACTCAAACCCAAAGCAATCTATGAAAAACTGTTCACAAAATAAAAAATTATATAGGAGAAACAAAAAGATATGCTGAGCTATTATTAAATGACTAGCAATGTTCAGAGAGATGGTGGACACTGTCCCCTCAACTTCTCCTCACTTTCCCAAGTCATCCATCTTTAAGTCTTCCCTGGTGCCATCCCCTTTCCCTCTGTGTCTTTCACTCACCTCTATGCCTAAGGGGTCTCTATAGGTCTATCCCTATTGCGAACTTTGTAGCTATTTATAGCATGTTTTCCCTGCTAGTCCCGGGAGCAAACACACCCCGTGCGTATCTGTTTTGCTGCTCGAGTCCCATGTGTAGCATAGAATAGCACAATCCAGCATGTATTTATCAGACAAACATAAATCAGACCATACAGCAGGTGCTACAGCAGCATATCGCAACTATTTTCATTTTCTCAGCCAAAGTCTCTGCTTTAGCTGAATTTATCAGACTCTGCATTTCATAGGCGGCCCGGCAGTTGGGCGGGCAGATTATGTGCTGCACTACTGACTGCAGGGAGAAAGAGAAGGCTCTCTGCTCCCGCCTGAGATCCAGTCTCAGAACCCCAAGGAAAGCAGTTCTCCTCTGTCCTCCAGGGTTGCAACGAGTCAGAACCGACTCAATGGTGGTCTGGCGCTCAGAGTTTGGTTTGGGTTTTGAGTAAATTGAAGACGTATTTTAGACAGGGCTCTAACCCACCCGAGAGGAGGGTATCTCCCCAGGCAAAGGGACCAGACTTCAACCCGGTGCTCCAAGATGTGAATGCAACATACCAGCATGAAGCAAGGAACCAGTAGAGAGGTCTGAGGAGCTAGCCTCAATTCCAACTACGTGGACAGCCTCCCCTCCCCCCAGAAGAATTCACTTCAGAGGAAAGCACTGAAGCAACAGCTCAGGGAGAAGGACGTGTCTGATACGAGCATACAGGAGTAAGTGAAGGGGGAGGAAGGGAGAGTGGGGCACATCCTGGCCCCCAAACCCTGAGGTCAATATCCTTCCTCAGACTAGCCAATGCACAGAGAGGACCATATGTTCAACCCCACTATGAGACACGACATTCCTCACTGATCCACAGTCTTACAGGGGACAACACTGGAGACACAGTGTGGGAACTGTGCCCAATCTGACACCACCACACTGAGGCAAAACACTAAGGGCGTGCAATAGAACAGCAAGGGGAGCAGAGCAAGGAAGTCCCGACTGAGTACCAAAAATAGACTTTGGGGCCAGGGTATGACACCCCATCAGACTCGTCCGGAAAATACTCCTAAAGGCCCGAAAACATACCTCAAACTATTTACAGGCTTTTTTTTTCTGTCATTGTTTTTTTGTGGTGGTGATGGTGGTTATTTTGTTTTCTGTTGTTGCTTTGTTTTGCTCTATCTTATTTTTGTGCAGGTCTATCTATATAAGATAGGCTGGATAAACAATCAGGAGGAGAAAACAATGCGGCTGATTGTTCTGGAAGAACAGGGAAGAGGGGCAGAAGGAGTGGCAGAAAGATGTGGTGTTTACAAACCCAGGGACAAGGGAACAACTAGTGATCCAAAAGCAGTGGTGAGGAGAGTGTAAGAGACCTAGTAGGGCTTGATCGAGGGCAATGTAACTGAAAGGAAACCCAAATGAAAGCTGAGAATGATAGTAGGACAACAGGAAATTCAAGGGAAATAGAGGAAAGAACTAGGAGGCAAAGGGCATTTATAGAGGTCTAAATACAGGCATGTACATATGCAAATATATTTTTATATGATGATGGGGAAATAGATCTTTGTGCATATATTTATGTTAAGTATTAAAGTAGAAGACAGACATTGGACCTCCACTCAAGTACTCCCTCAATGCAAGAACACTTTGTCCTATTAAACTGGCATTTCATGATGCTCACCTTCCCAAAATGATCACTGAAGACAATATGGATGCATAAACCAATGAACTGAAGAATGCTGATGGTGCCCAGCTATCAAAAGATATAGCATCTGGGGTCTTAAAAGCTTGAAGATAAACAATTGGCCATCTAGCTGAGAAGTAACAAAGCCCACCTGGAGGAAGCACACCAGCCTGTGTGATCACGAGGTTTAATGGGATCAAGGATAAAGCATCAAAGAACAAAAAAATCACATCATCGTGAATGAGGGAGAATGCAGAGTGGGAAGCCAAAGTCCATCTGGAGGCAACTGGACATTGCCTTACAGAAAGGTTGCAGGGAAGAGATGAGCCAGTCACAGTGTAGTGTAGCAAAAATGAAACATACAACTCTCCTCTAGTTCTTAAATGCTTCTTCCTGTCCCCCACTATCATGATCTCAATTCTATTTTACAAATCCGGATAACCCAGAGGATATACACTGGTCCAATTAGGAACTGGAAACACAGGGAATCCAGGGCAGATGATCCCTTCAGGACCAGTGGTGAGAGTGATGATACCGGGAGGGTAGAGGAAAGGTGGGATAGTAAGGGGGAATCAATTACAAGGATCTACATATAACCCCCTACCTGGGGGATGTACAACAGAAAAGTTGTGAAGGGAGATGTCAGACAGTGTAAGACATGACAAAATAATAATAATAATTTATGAATTGTCAAGGATCCATGGTGGGGGGGTAGGAGGGGGGAAGCGAGGAGCTGGTCTCAAGGGCTCAAGTAAAAGGCAAATGTTTTGAGAATGATGAGGGCGACAAATGTACAAATGTGCTGGCCACAATGGATGGATAGATGGATTGTGATAAGAGTTGCATGAGCCCCCAATAAAAATCGAGATGTATGTTAAAATATAGTCCTAAGTTCCCCATTTCCCTGACTAAAGAAGACAGGCACCTATTGACTCTGTAGGCCCTCCTGAGACTGAGAGTCCCATAATTGCAACAAATATGGCAGTAATGTTCCTGTAAATGTTTTCTTCTTGTGATGATGCTGATGCTGTTGCTGCTGTTAAGTGCCACTGAGTTGCTTCCCACCTTACTCCACTGAAATAGCTATTTTCAAGTTCAAAGATGAGAAGCTGCCCATCCGGTTGTCCCTCAGGGTATGACCCCTTCCTGCAGCATTTGTCAGATACGGAGTGTCCTCTTTCTAGAAATCTTTCACCCTTTGGCTGTCCTACAATCCCCCTCTCCCATTTTACTGACCTATGTTCCTTAAGGTTAAGAACACACTCTGATCTTTCTACAGCAAACAGCAAACCCACAGTCATTCACCCTCAGGGAGACCCTGTGGAGGGGTCAGAGATGGTGAATCTCAGCAGGAGCAGTCTCATCTCTTCTCCTGCAAAGTAGCTGATGGGTTTGAACCGCTGACCTTCTAGTGACCTACCACCAAGTGCCAACAGCTCCACCAAGATTTTCTACTCTGACCTTGAGCGAGAAAGATTTCCTCTTCACCCCATGACTTGGAACACCCACCCACTGCCATCAAGTCAATGCCATTCTCCTCAAGACCTGGTGGACAGAGTGTATGAAGCTTTGTGAACCCCGCCGGAGCAGACAGCCTCATCTTTCTCCACACCCCATAATGTGGCGTGTGGGTTTAAATGTAGATCTTGCAGTTAGGTATGTAGCGATTACCACCCTGGAATGGAGGCTAAGATATATAGAGTCAAGAACAAAATGGGCATCTTCTCATTAGGCGCATAGATGGGCATCCTGATCTTAGCATCCAGAGCTTTTTTTCTTTTTTTAAGAGCATTAAAGAAACTCATCATGAAAGTACCATATTTCTTGGATCATAAAATGCATGTAACCTTAAGATACACCTTGTTTTTAGAGCAGGAAAACAAGAAAAAAATATTCTGAACCAAAAAGTACCAGTATACTAAAATGATCTGGGGACCACACTTTCAGTCCAGAAGATGCTCCCTGATTTCCCCTCACCCCCCACTTTTGGGTGGGAGAAAGTACATCTTATGGTCTGAAAACTACGGTAGCCTTCTTCTTGGCTGCGAAGATCTCGCCTGTTCCTCCCCCTCTGAGTCTGTCCTCAGCATTGCCTGGTGAACACCAAAGCCCGCCTAGCAGGCGAAGAGACCAGGTCAGCTCTGTCCAACCTTTAGGAAAGGAGCCCTCAAGACTTCCCACTATTTAAATGACCTTACTCCCCTTCGCCTTTGGCAATGGAAGTAAGACTCCCAGTGTGTTGAGAACAGGATGGAAATGAAGGGAAGAAAGAGCCTCCACCAGTCTTCGGTGCAGAGCTCAGGTTAAAGTTGATGTTCTCCTCAGGGTTCACACTGCCCAGCGCAGCTCATTCAGACAGATGCTCTGGCTCAGAATCCAGGCACTGGTTGACTGGTGACTTTCTTCTGTACCTCTTCTGTTCTTTTGGAATTCCTTGCAACCAATGCAATTGAGTTCTCAGACATCTCAGTCAGAAGTCCACCATCAACGTGCCTGTATTTCTTTTGTGAGCTCCCTTTGCTCCATGCTCTTCTGAAAGGTTGATATTCCCTAGAGTCCTTTTCTGGACCTCCCTTTCTTAATCCACCTGCTCTTCTTGGATCATCCATCTTTGAAATTGCTTCAAGTATCACTTGTTGGCCAACTCCTGCTATCCCTCTATCATCAGGTCTACCTTCTCTCCTGAGAGCCACACATCGCCTGATGTCCAACAAGCCCAACAAAGCCGACACCATCATCTCTCCTACCAGACGGACTCCTTGTGGGTATTCTCCAGCTTGGTGATGGTTCATCAGCTCCTGAGACACACAACACAGAAAACCTCGATTTTCTTTGACTCCTCCTTCTCTCTGCCCTCTGCCCGCCCCCAGGCCTCCTGTACAATCATTTATGTTTGTGGGCTTTTCTGACCAGAAATCTTTCATAATCATATGTAAATTTCCTAGCCCTAGTGGGCTAGGCTTTGGGCTGCTAATCACAAAGTCTGGAGTTCAAACTGCACAGTCCCCCTGCAGAGGGAGAAGGTGCCAGCTATTCCTGTAGAGAGTCACACCCTTGGGGGTCCCTGTGCATACATGAAGTCAGAATTGACCTGATGACAGAGAGATCTTCTTTCTTTCTTCTTTTGAGTCCAAATGCACATGAGAGTATTGGGCTTGGGTTTTTTGGTTTAGTTCAATGTATGGTCTTCTAGACTCTTTCCACCATTTTCTAACTAGTCTCCCAGGTTAGTCTTATTTCTCCTCAAAACCCACTCACTGTCTCGCCAGTAGAATGATCATCCAGAAACACAATGTTAATCTTGTTAATTCCCTGATTGCTCACAATCGCCAGGGTCTCCTCAGGGTCAAACATTATGGGCTGGGTCCTCGGTGTGCCAGGGGATCCTGATTGCCAGCCAACCTCACCCACCCCTTCTTCCTCATTTTCAGCCTTGCACTTGCCATGGAGTTGTTGCCAATATAGGGGGGGCCTACGGATGTCACAGGACAATGTCAGGTGGTTGTGTGGGCTCTGCAGTTGACCACCTGAGCACGCTGAGCTCTGGTCCCTCCGAGGGTGATACGAAATGCTCACAACTCTCCAGAGAGCTGTGTATCTCACACATGTATACGACTCTGTGTCGCTCCACCTGTGATCTCCCCTTAAAAATTCTCTCAGCAAGGTGGGACATGGGCTGTCATTATCGTGATTCATTGCTTGGCTGTCAACACCTGTGTGGACTTCAGCCTGCCTTCCTTGGCCCTGGGCAGGGGTCCTTCCGGCTGGGCTCCTGGAACCTGCGGCGTCCACCTGCACGGTGTTACCAACCATGCCGAGAGCACATGTCTCCTTAGCAGGACCTGTCCCCACGGTGCTGTGAGCTCCAGAAAGGCAGGAACAGTGTCTCCTTCGAATCCAGCCCACTTTCAGGCATGTAGCCGGCATTCAATACATTCAAAACATAATCCTTGAAGAAGACCTTCCTGGGGATGGGACCACAGAACAATATCATGCACACGATGGGGATGCTTTGAGAAAATATGAGGATGGGAGGGAAGGCTAGGTATCTACTATCACCAGAATCTGGGTATGTGGGGTGGGGGTAATACGTCCTAGTTTTATAACCAGCTATCTGAGCTCAGGGACCTGAGAAATCTGTCCAGGATTATAACCCATAGGAGGACCAACAGTTTGAGGGACTGTCAGATTTATCTACATGAAGTCCAAACATGGGACCCCACAAATGAGGAGAAGTGGGTGGAGGGGGGGAGATAACAAAAAAAAAAAAACCAGAAACACAGAAACCTTTGCCACAAGCCAAACAGTTCCACCTGACCAGATTATTTGAAACTAAGTGTGATATGTGAGGTGCCTTCATTTATGACCTCCTATCTCACAGACCAGGAAACCGGGGTTCAGGGTGGTGAAGTAACTTTCCCAAGGTCACAGACCTGGATGGGGCCTAGCCTAACCTTGGGGCTGTATTCAACCGCAGGGTCAGGTGAAATCATAGCTATGCTAAAAGAACACGCTTCTCGCGGCCATGGGCCTGAGGTCAGGGAACTCCTCGAGGTGGGAGGGGGCGAAATCTAGCCTCTCCTGATAGAGGCCAGCTCCTCCCAGCCAAATGGCAGGAGCATCCTGTCTGCCCCACACCCCCACGTCTCAGCAACCTTGACTTCCAGCAGGCTGAGGGGAGCCTGCCTCCGGAAGCCCCCACATCCTGCATTCTGCGAACCCACAATGTGACAGCTCGTCCATCCCCGCTGCACCGCACAGACGCCCTGACTTGACAGGCTGGGGCCCAATTACCGGCCCTTTGGCTGGAAATAGCCCTCCGAGAAGTGTGTGGTGTCTACGTGTCCACAGGGAGGGGAGGAGGCCCGGCCCAGCAGCCAAGGAGTCCCAGGATCCTGAGATAACAGGAACCGGATGTGCAGAGTCCCAAACATGGTGGGCTGGTCTGGGTCACAGGCTCCGCGGAGGTGAAGGGAACCAGGATGTCTGCGCCCCGACGTGGGCTGCGTGACAAGCCCCAGGCATCCTGCGAGGGCGGCTGGGTCTCTTTGGCAGCCTTTGAATGTGTACACACACACAGACACACACGTCTTCGCTGCAGTCCAAAGTTTCTATTGTTTGTTCCCTGAGCAGAATCCCAGCTTTGGAAACAGCCCCGTCTTGCCTCTGGTTTGGGGCTCAGGAGCAGAGTGGGATATTGGGAGTTGACAGAAGCTGGACAAAGCTCAGCAGGGCAGAGTAGCCAAGGGCTTGACCGCTGTTCATTCTACCTTCGCCTCTAAAAGAACCAGTGCCCAGAAGGCCCCCAGGAGAGTTCTGGCCCATTCTCTCACTGACCCACTCTCCCCACAATCCCATTAGGTGGTTTCCCTCCTGGAGGCATGTTCTTAAAAACAGAGACACTTACAGAAGAGATGTGGAGTGGTTGATCCAGCTTGGAAGTGGGAGTAAGAAGCCATTTGGGGTGTGACTCCTGGCTCTACGTGTGTGGTCCTGGCAATGTCCCGACTTGATCCCCTCTGTCTTTCTGTGTCATCCCTCTCACGGAGCAGATGGAAAGACCCGGGAAGACAAGACCTGGGTGGGTGCCCTCTATCCAGTCTACAGTTAGGAAGGGTCTTTGTAAATGGCTAACTCTTGGACAGAGGTTAGGGCTGACCTCTGTCATCACCCGAGACAGGGTTTAGCTCCAGCCCCAATGATGGGCCATCTTTGGCCAAGGGCTTCAATCGCCTCACATAGGATACATCCTTGGCCTTCTTCATGGAGTTGTGATCCAAGCAGGAGCAGGTCTACAGAGCTCTTTGTCATCGCAGTTATTATACCTGTATACAGGGTTTCCAAAGAAGAGTGCTTTCCAGTCTTCTTGTCTTGGCCCGTCTAGAAAACGATCGCACTGGTGGCACACTGACTGGCTCCCCACGACCCCCGAGGCCAGCAGCCATCCCAGGTGTTCTAACCACCACAGGCTGAGAACACCAATGTGCCTGGCAGGTCTGTCAATATCATGAGGCTTCCAGGAGCTGGTACAGGATGCTTTGCCTAAGATTCTTAACTCTCAGATATTTTTTTAAATGACATTCGTTGATGGATACAGACAAAGATGGATACGGAAGATATGATTTCTAGAGCCTCGTGGAATGCCTTCACCATGACAATATGAGTCGTTAAAATGGTATAAAAAAAGGCAAACTGGTTTGTGTGTGTGTGTTTACCATTGGCAGCCAGTTTTCTGGGTCTAGCAGAACCTGCTCACAGTTAACTGGAGTTAACAGATTTCAAAGATGGAGACTGCTGCCTTACAGGACATCATTTCTAGATGAACCCTTTAGTTCCTCCAAGGGAGGTGGCAATGAAGCCCAAAAGGACAAGGAACCAGAGCTTTCGGAAAGGGCTCTGGGTCTCACACTGTAGTTCTTATAAGGTGGCTTCAGTCAAGGGACCAAGCAGAACTGCAGCAAGATGTGGCCAATGACATAATCTTCACAGGAGCCAATGCCCAGGCCCTTCCCCATGAAACACTGGGTAGATTCAAACCACTCAATCAGGTGTCACCACAGAGTGCTCAACCATTGCACTGACAGGGCTGCTTCAGCACATGTAAATGAAGAACAGGCAATCAGGACCAGAGAGGAAACAGTTGTGGAAGGGATCATACAAAAGTGTCCACTGTAAACACTGCCCCCTCCAACAAACAAGCGCACAGCCTTAGCATTCATTCTGACTCTTCGTCCGGGTCCACTAGAGGAACAAATTCAGAGACACTCATAGGTGTATAAGAAAGAGCCTTATGTACAAGAGCGATTGGATGTTGAGAAAACACCCTAGGCCGGTCATGATCAAGTCCATAAATTCGGTATTAGTACATATGTCCCATACCAATCTATAAATTCCTCTTCAGATGCATGAAACACGTGCAAGTGCTGGATGCAGGAAGATCACAGGCCAGTGGGAGGAAAGTCTTGAGGATCCAGAGGTGGTTGTGGCATCTCAGCCCTGGCAGGGATCTCCACGTGGCTTCTCCAGCTCCAGGCCTCTGGCTCCATCAGCTCAGCTCCATGTGGCTTGTGAACTGCAATATCTCCCAGGAAGTGAGTGTGTGTCCTGCCTTCCGCTTCCAATGAGCTTATCGTCCCTTAGCCCCTCCAAATGAGGTCACCAAGCTGGGACCTGCTTGACAGACCAAACTCCACCCTCTTCACCCTTAAGTCAAATTGACACAGAGTATGCAACAATCACAGACTCACTGACTTGCAGTGACCCTGAAGGACAAGGCAGAGGTGCCCCTGTGAGTTTCCAAGACTGCCATTCATTCTGGGAGTAGGAAGCCTCATCTTTCACCTGAGGAATGACTGGTGATTACCAGCCCGTGTATCACTCCTTATGCCACTTGGGCTCCGTTCTGTAAGCCTGGAAAGGTATCCGTGCCCCTGAGGTGGGAAAGGGGCATTAGGATGGGCTCAGTCTTTACAAAGGAGCAATGCTGACCCAGTCATTAAGCACTCAGCTGTTAACTGCAAGACCAGTGGTTCGAACTGGCCAGTAGCCCCACAAGAGAAAGGTCTTCCCATAATCTTCTGTGGAGAATCCAGGCTTAGAAACCCGGTGGGCAGTTTAGCTGGACCCTCTGGAGTTGCTATGCATCACTCTGCCTTCAGATCTCTGGCTACGCTACCACTGGGACAGTGAGTCTGGCCCAAGAGTCCCTGGAGCGGTCACGTGCGCTGCTCTGGGATGGAACAGCCGAAACGCAGGACATCGTGCATCCAGAGGACGAAAACCACCAGCTAGGCCCGAGGCAGGTCCAGAGCCAGGTGGCCTTGGCTTGAATGTATTTAGGTGACTACATGAAGATGTGGTATGGTGGTAAGGATTATTTTTTTTTTTTTTAGTGGGGGTGGGTGGATCACAAGCCCAGTTCCACGCCCTGCTACAAACTTTGGCAATGTCATCTGGGGCAAGTCACCCCTGGGGTAAGTTGTTGGTTTTCCTCTTTGTAAACAAACAGGCCAGAATGTTGACCTCCAACATGCCCAACGACCAGGTCTGACATTCTACCTTCCTGCGACTCCCATGGAGGAGGGGGAGGGGACAGGGAGAAGGGTCTCTAACTGCACAGCACAGTGAGGTGAGTTGACAGGAGGGGGAGAAAATGACAAAGTAAGGGGCTGATGGACTCAGGTGCACATGTCTGCCCCCTCAGATATCTCCAGATGGTTCTGATTCAGAAAGTCACCAGGAGGAGCTGTGGGGGTGGGGGTGGGAGGAGAGGGTACACCCAGGGTGGGAATGGGAGAGCTTCGCAGACTGGGTCACCCCATCAGAGGACATGAAGTCTGGCCAGCCAAAGGGCCCTTTGGTTGAGACTGACTTGGAAGGAGCTGTGGTGATGCACTGATTAAGAAGAACTCAGCTGCTCACCCAAAGGTCGGTGGTTTGACCCTGCCAGCCTCCTCCTGATGGGAGACAAAGGGGCCATCTGCTTCTGCAAAGAGTACTGTCTTGGAAACACCACAGGGGCAGTTCTGCTCGGTATGGTCAGTGGGGGTTGAGACGGACTACATCACAGTAGGCTGCGTTTGCTCTACGAGAATTTTGTGGGGACACACACTTTGGGGGAGGTGCTGCAAGTTTTCAAATCCCCCCCCCCCCGTTTTTGCAAGGG
>PVJH01021314.1:0-38831 GCA_004026705.1 Nesogale talazaci
TTTTTTTGGAAGACCAATGGATTTCAATAATGGTGCTCTTAAGAATATTGACTATTCCTGGTTTGCCAGAAGACAAAAACCAAACATATCTATCTTGTAAAAAGTAAATCGCAATGATTCTTAGAGTTCAAGAATGATGAGAATTTCTCTCATGTCCTTAGGAAATATTATCAGAAGAGGCCTGTCCCTGCAGGAGGATATCATAGATGGACACAGAGGCTGTAACAACTGACTCAAATATATCAATTGTGAGGATGCTGCAAGATCAGGCAATGTTGTGTTTTATTGTATGTCAGGTGGTGGGGAGTTAGAATCCACCTGGTGGCACCTGACTACAGTATGAGTATGAGCTTTGGGAGGTGAAACCTTTCTTAGCACAGCTGTTTTAACACAAGGAGTTCCATCCAAACCAGGTATGACCTATCAGCCTCTATATTCTCACGTGATAGAAGTTTATTTAAATTTAGATTATAATTTCATGTAAACTAGCCTCTGGGGTTATTCTTTGCCTGGGAACCAATTTTCATTAAAATTTTTGTCTTTTAACCACTAAAATTTGATTCATCTGTGTGACAAAATTGGCGGTCATTGAGGATGTGTTAGTCAATAGCATGTAGATGGATGCCTACTCTATGGCTCCTTAAAATACTACAACACGAAATGACGTTCACACTGTGAAGCCACAGCTGCACTTCATCACTTAAGATATTGTGCAGAAAAAAGATGCTTTGTATTAGGAAAGTTGTTTCACAACCTGTTATTTATTATGTGTGAGTCTGGCAGGTTTATCTTTTACTATGTTTAAGTGCAATGGGTTTAATAATAATAATACACAGAAATGAATAATAGTATAGAACATATAATAGTTATGCTAAAATAAGTTATTATGTGAAAATGCTCTTTAAACAGACTTGTCATTAAGTGGTCTGAAACCTACTCTGACCTAGGAAACAAATGTAGTAACCTGAACAGCAGGAGGAATAATTGTAAACTTTGGCAGGTATCCTAGATATACACACCCTTCATTGGATTCATGAATATATTACTCCATTCAATTCCTATGCTTTCCTAGTATTGCTGGAGTTTAAGCATTTGTTACTTTAGATAGCAAATCATTATACTTGAATGGTTATCCACCTTCTTAACACCCTAAACCAGTATTTCCATAGTTAGCTTCTTTTCAATGTGAGATTGCTTGCTACTGCCTATTAGAACTCAGAATGACAGAACAGTGAAACTACACTAATCTGAACAATAGAAATTTACCAACCTGTAGCCTTTCTTAAACTTCTCCAAATTGTAAATGATACATGAATCATCTATCCTTTGTGGTGAGTATTCTTTTTTTAATACTTTAATTGGGTGCTCCTACATCTCTTATCACAATCCATGCATTCCTCCAATGTATCAAGCACATATGCACACGTGCTGTGTGGCGAGTATTCTTAAACAATTTAAACCTAACCCTAAGGAACCAAGAAAGCTCCCTGGGCATAGATGTGCCCAACTGTTCAGAAGCTATTCTGAACACTGGTTTTCACACACTTACCAAAAGATTAACCTAGATTCAATTATAACTGTACTGTAGAGATCTGATTACCCTGAGAAATTTACTGATTGTTGTTACACATAAAATTGTAAAGAAAACATATACATTTTATTATGATGAGACTAAAATTTTTAAAAAATTAAAAAAAATAAAGGCTGTGTACCTTTATTTTACTGTAAAATTTATTGATACTGGTACCTAAAAAAGAAAAATATACAAAACACTCATGGCAACTGAAACACTTAAAACATAGCATGAGAATGAAAGAGAAAGAGTGTCCCAAAAGGCTGGAGTTCATGCAGATGGCAGTCTACTCATAGCTAATTATTTCAGGATAACCTTAGAGAACTGTGTAATAAACTATATGTTTTGCATTATTTATACTTTTCTTTGTAAAGCAAATGTAGTGAACCCCAGAGTAGGCAACTGGGGCCCTCACTCTCCTGCTGCTTTGGGGTGGGGGGAGGCTAGATGGTTAAAGTACAAGATAATATTTTTTCTTCAAGAAACTTTAAGGAAAGTCACATAAATTGATCGTTATAATTCTTTGTGTGTGCATGTCGGTTTGTTTTCTCCCTTTTTCCTAGGTCCATAGAGCACTGGATGTCTGAAGAAATTTTCCCTTCGAGAGTGTTTTATTTAAAATAGCATTGCAATGCTTCTGACATAGCCCAGGACTTTAATTGTACAGCCTTTGAAACACACTGCGACTGCCATCCAAAAAAATGTAACAGGTAGCTTGTCTGGATATTTGTATTTTGATGCCAGAATCACTCAGCTACTTTATTCAGCCTTGCTCATGGCCCCTTTTGTATTCTATCGTTTTCATATTTTTCACAGCTAAACACTTTTGTGCTCCCTTCTCTTACAGGCAGCAGTCTGAATCCAGAACTTAACAGGGACTCCCCCAAACAGCACATTCCAGAAGGCAGAGCAGCAACAAAAATAAATGCAAGGAGCACAAAGACAAAACCTTAAAGTAGTCGTCATTTTTTTTTAATTACAGGTTAGGTTTTCCTACCTCTGTTTCATATTTTTACAAATATAGCCTGGCTACCCAGATAGCTTTTACAGACAATTGAACAGTCTTACCTTTATTACCCTTTGCCGGACAAGAACAACTCAGTGACTTGTGAGTTAAAGAGCAAGTTTTATTAAAGAGAAAAAACAGGGAAAGATAAAGTAGGAAAAAGAAGAAAGACCTGATTAGGCCGAGAGAAACCAAGTGTTACGCAGGAGCCATCCCCAGAGAAAGAGACAGACAGCTCAGACAGTTTACAGGCTCGTGTTTACATTGGATGAATAAACAAACATCTCGCAGCTTTGCAAGCAAGCAGTTACAGAAGCAGAATCTTTGCGGTTGGTCTTCACACAGCGCGTGGGGCGAACTCCCCGAACACAAGGTCCTGGCCCTCCGACACCCACAGACATGGGCGTTACTGGAACTGTTTCAGCTATAGTTTAAGCTGACCTAGTTCTAAAATGGGTCCTGTGTGACTAACAGTTTAGCCACCTATAACACTTTTAGCACCAATGAAGACCATATTTTTCAGACCATAAGATGCACTTTTTTCCTCCAAAAAGTTGGGGGTGGGGGGTATAAGGGTCTTATGGTTGAAGGTGTGGTATCCCAGAACATTTTAGTAGACTGGTACTGTTTGGTTCAGAAAATTTTTTTCTTGTGTTCCTGCTAGAAAAAACTGGGTGTATCTTATGGTCAGGTGCATTTTATGGTTTGAAAAATTCTATAGATACAATTTAATAGAAATTCATTTTTTTCTCCGATACAAAGTTTCTTGTCTCATAGCTCCAGCTTCACTAGAGTGCATACATCAAAGTGGTATTGTTTATGGTGTCACCAAGTCATATCCTACCCATAGAGACTCAATGAAAGACAGAACGCAAGAATACTCAATCCTGGTCAGCCCCCAGATTGTTTCAATCAATGGACCCATTTTTGCAGCCAATTGTGTCAATTCATCTCTCTGAGGTTCTTCCCCTTTCACCTTGGCCTCACTTTCTCAAGCATGATGTCATTTTCCAGGGACTGATCTTTCCTGAGAACATGTCAAAATCATGAGACTAAGTCTCACCATCCTTGACTTTAAAGGATACTCTGCTTATGCTTCTTCTAAGACACATTTCTTTGTCCTTTTAGAAGTTGGGTACTTGCAATATTCTTAGTCAACACCACGGTTGGATTGAATCAACTTTTCTTCAGTTTTTCTTATTCAGTGTCTAACTTTCACATGCATGTGAAGCAATGGGAAATAACATGGCTTGGGTCAGGAACACCACCACTATTTTTTATGTAATACTCTAAAGCGGTTTTCTAAAGCATATGTATCCAGTGCCATATCTGTTTTGATCTCTTTATTGCTGTTCCTATGACAATCGATTGTGGATTCAAACAAGACAATACTCATTTTTTCCCCATCTATCGTGATGCTACCTATTGATTTAGGTTTGAGGATTTTAGCCTTCTTTTCATTAATTACAATCCATACATAAAGCAGCAACAAGTGCCTCAATGCTTCCTCACTTTCAGCAAGCAAGGTTGTACTCTCTGCATGTTGCAGGTTGTTTAAAAAGTCTTCCTCTCATACAGAGACAGTATTCTACTTGTTATAATCTAGCTTCTCTGACGATTCTCTCAGCATATCAACTTACAAAGTATGATGAGAGGCTGCAATCCTGAAAAACACCTTTCCTAGTTTAAGCCACGCAGTGTCCTTGTTCTTTCCCCACAACTGCCTCTTTATCTATGTACATTTTGCATGAACATAATGTAAGGTTTCTTGGAATGCCAGGCTTCTCAAGCTATCCATAGTTTCTCATGATTCATACCATTGAATGCCTTAGCATAGTCAAGGAAGGACAAGTAAATATAGTTCTAGTATTCCCTAATTTAAGCCAAAATCCATCAGACATGAAATCCTTTTTTCATATCTTCTTCTGAATCTGCCCTGAATCTCTGGCAACACTTGATCAATGTACTTTTACAACCTTAATCTTCAGCAAAATTTTATTTGCATATGATATCAATTTATTTTATAATTTTAGAATTCTTTTGAGTAACCTTTTTTTTAGAATAGATTCAAATATGGATCATTTCCCTAAGACTGCCAAAGAAGATGTCTTCCAAATTTCTCCCCAGGATGAGTGAGTGCTTCTAGTGCTCAAACAGCTTGTTGAAACATTTCAAATGGTATTCCATTTACTCCTGGATTCTGATTTTGAGCTAATGTTTTAACTGCTGCTTTAAGTTCTTCCTTAAGCAAAATTGATTCTTGCCCATTTGCTACCTTGTAAAATAGGGAAATGTTGACAAGTTTGGTACAGTGACTCTGCTTTCTTTACATCTTCTTTGAATGCATCCTGCGTCAATCAATATTCTGTTCATAGAATTTTTCTATTTTTCAGCCCCGGGTTTGAATTTTCTCCTTGTGCTTCTTCAGTTAATGGTGCTGAACATGTTCTTCCCTTTTGGTTTTCTAGCTCTAGGTCTTTGTTATATTTCATCATAATATTTGACTTTGTCTTCTCAAGCTGTCCTTTGAAATTTCCTAGTCAGTTTTCTGACTTCATCACTTCTTCCTTTTGTCTTAGATATTCTGTGATTAAGAGTACATTTCAGAGCCTCCTCTGACATCAGTTTTATCTTTTTTGTTTCTTAATGATCTTGTATTTTTTCATAAATCACATACTTGATGTTCTTCCACAGTTCATCATGCTTTTTATATGTGTTCAGTATGGCAAATCTGTCCTTGAAATGTTCTTAAAATTGAGATGGGACAGACTCAAGGTCCTATTTGGGATCTCATGGACTCATTTTAATTTTCTGAATATGCTGGTGAAATTCTTCAACTTATCCATTATTTTCTTTGGTTATTGGTACACAAATTTGAATAATAGTTGTACTGAGTGGATTTCCTTGATGGTATATAGATGTAACCCTTTCACCAATAGTGCTGTACTTCACAATAGATCTTGAAGTGTCCTTTCTAGCAATGAATGTACCGATACACTGCTCTAGATTGTTTTCTTCCCAGCATAGTAAGCCATAGGAATTTCTAATTCAAAATGGTCTATACAATCTATTTCAGCTCACTATGTACTATGTACAGTCCAAGTTCTGATTATACTAGATTTTGCAGCAGTGTTTTAGCTTGCATTGTGCCCTATCAGCAAATGCAAATCCAGAAGGCTCCACACCCACAGGCTTTCCTTCAGTTGTCAACATGGTCTACTTCACTCTGGTAAAGCAGCTCTTCATCAATAATATAGAGTGTCTTCCAAGCCAATGGACCCACCCTCTTGTGCTATGTCAATTAATAATGTTTCTGTTCATAATTTTGTCAGCAGCTTCTTCATCCAAAGTGGACAGCCAGTTCCTTTTTTATAGTCTGTTCTTCTGGAAGCTCCACTAAAGCCAGTTCACTTTGGGTTACATTGCTGGCATTTGCTATACCAGTGATATAGTTTCCTGCTTCCCAGCAATACACAAGCTACCAGAGTACAACAAAGTGACAGTTCATTAGTGGCAAGAAACTAAGAGGAAAAAGGCTTTACATGTTGTTTTATTCCAGGTAGACTAGAGAAGCAAATTCATAAACACACATACGTATATAAGGAAGAGATTTAAATACAAGAGGAACTGAACATTGAGAAAGCACCCCAACCCATCCAGTCCAAGTCCATATGTCTGATACCAGTCTATAAAGTCTTCTTCATACTCACGAAGCACATGCAATAGCACCATTACCATTACAGGCCAGTAGTTGCAGAGTCTTGTGTATCCAGTGAGGGTAGAAACATCTCAATGCTGGTAGAGTTCTCCCGTGGCCTTTCAAGCATCTCAGCAATGGCAGAAGTTTCCATGTGGCTTCTTCGTCCCCAGAGTCCTGATTCCATCAGGTTAAGTCCATGTATCTTCTCCTCTGAGCTCCTCCAGATCCCAGGACTCAAGATCTGTCAGCAAGCTACCATGTTATCTTGTCAGTAGAGCCTCTTCAAGAGATTGAGTCCATAGTCTCCCACTTCCATGGGGGAAATATCGCAAGATTTCCCAGAATTCTCAGAGAAAGCCATACCCACACAGAGGTCTCATTGGCTATCTCAAGATTGACAGGTTAGACTTCATCCCTACACTCCCAAGCATGAAATTGACACAAGTACATGACTGCCACACATGTGATCCTACACTTTCTTCTTACACTTTAACAAAAGGAACTACAGCCAATGTTTATTTGTGAGATATGGCATAAAAGTTTGCACCCTGTTCACTGTAGATACATATCAAGTCTTTGGAAGTTAGTGACTCGTTTGTTCCAATTTAGATCATTGTTCTTCTCATTCTCCAACTTAAACTAAGCCCTTCTACAACTAAATGAAATACTGCCTTGACCTGCTCCAGCCTCACAACTACTGCTGTGTTTGAACTCATGTGGCTCATACAGTGTCAATTCGTTTCACTGAAGTTTCCTCTTGTCTGATGAGCTCCTGCTTTCCAAATAGATCTACAAGGTCTCTTTTCCAAGTACTGGGATTCCCTGATAGCACTTCCAAAGTAGAGAGACAAAGCTAAGCCATTCTCACTGGTAAAGAGCGCTTAGACTGTATTTCTTCCAGAACAGATTTGTTCTTCTGCCAGCCTGTGATATTTTCAATATCTTTGTCAACACAATTAATTGAAATATGAACTCATTGCTTTTTTTTCCTTATTAGTTATCTACCTTTTTCATGCATATGAAACAATTGAAAGTGTCATGGCTTGTTGAAGACACATTTTATTTCTCAAAGTGATATTTTAACAATTTGAAAAGGCCATTTGCTGAATTGCCAGTGGAATACATATTTTGAGTTATTTCTTGCTGTTTCCTTAGGCATTTGTTGTAAATTCACTAAAATAAGTTCCTTGATAGCTCACCATTTTCTTTACAAAGTCTGAAAGAAAAATCCTTAATTTTGATAAAAGGCAAAAAAATTCACTTCAGTACTATGTTATAATATTATGTTTGTTGAATTACTCTGAGTTTGTACTTGCACTTAAATAATAGAATTTATAGAGACCAAAACTTGTTGTCAAGTCTCTCGATATTAACATTGCTTGAACAGTTCATGGTTCATTCACTTTATTGTGCTTGCTTTGCTTGAAAAAAATCTTAACTTATACAGAAAGGTATGTATTGTACATATTTCCACTGATTTTTAAAAGTACTTTAACATTTCTTTTATTTAATGGTCCATAGTTCTTAAACAATAAAACTGAAAACCTTGAAATTAGTGTGGATATTGCACAAACATTGAACTCTAATGTATAGCAATGCATATGCTTGCTTGAAGGTACAATAATTGTAGTTGAGATAGCAGATTTTTTCTACTTAGTAATTAATTAAACTTATTTACTATCTCAATCATGGAATAGATTTGAATTTTCAGAATATTTCAGCACAATATTACATAATTTCCCTGGACCTATAAGCATGTCTTTTAAAAATTTTCAACAGCAATAAAAATGTAAGTATAAAAATGCTAATTATATTTATTTATATATTTATTTTCAATCATTTTAATTACACTTCAAGAAATTCAAATAATACACTTCAAAGCATTTCAGATTTGTGCTGTTGAAATTTTTATAATAAATATGTACTGATGCAGAAAATCACATCTCTAAACACAAAATAATATATTGTTAAAAATTATTAAATCGTTAAGGAAATAAATTGCTTACACGAGATTCTAGTATTAAAATGAATTTAATCAGGTAACAAAAACTCTAAGAAAAAACAGTCCCAATATTAAATTTTTGAAAAGGATAATATTATCCAAAACAGGGTTAAAACCACAAAAATTCAATATGGAGGTGAAATATTAGAAACTTGCATGAATTTACAAATATGGGATTAAAATATAGGTAACAAAACTGGACAGAAGACAATTGTGTTGTTGTAGTTAGGTGCCAACAGGCAGTTCTAGCACATAGCCACCATAAGCACATAAGAATGGTCCTGTGTGATCCTCACAATTGTTCTTGCCTCAGCCCATTTTAGCTGCCACTGTGTAAAATCCATCTTTTTGCGAGATTTCCTCTATTTTTCTGCCCTACCACTTTATTAAACATGATGCCTTTCTCAATGGATTAGAATCTCTTGACAATATGTCTGAAGTATGTAAGATGAAATGTTGCTCTCCTTGACTCTAAGGAGAACTCTGGCCCGCCTTCTTCCAACACATCAGTCTGTATTTTTAGCAGGACCTCATACTTTGAATATTCTTTCCCAGCACGACAATTCAAATATTTAGATTCTTCTACAGCCTATCTCACTCAATGTCCAACTTTCACAAGTGTATGGTGCCATGGAGCTTGGTTCAGGTACACTTTAATCCATATAGTAGCATCCTTATCGTTCAAGACTTTTTAAAAATCTTGTGCAACAGATTTCCCTAATGCAATCCTTATTTTGGCCTTTTGACTGCTGCTACCTTGAGCAGTGATTAAAGATCACTGTAAGATCACAAAGTAAGAGAAAAATCCTTGGCAACTTCATCCCTTTCCCTATATATATGTCCAAGTGTGAGGATTTTTGTTTTCCTTACATTGAGTTATGATCTATGAAGTTATGAAAACTACAATTCTTGACTTTATTCAGCAAGTGCTTCAATTTGTCCTCATTTTCAGTGAGCAAGGATGTGTTATCTAAGTTACAGGTTCTTAATGAGCCTTCCTGCACTCCAGAGGCAACACTTGTCTTCATATAACCCAGGTTCTCCGATGAGTAATTTACTCTATCAATTGTACAAATATAGAAAGAGAATACAACCCAGTAGCTCGCCTTTGTTGATTTTAAACCATGCAGTATTCTCTTTTTCTGTTCACACACCTGCTTCTTGATACATGTACAGGTTATGAATAAGCACAATGAAGTGTCAGGTATTTCCATTGTTTTCCAGGTTAGCCACACATCAGCAACGAGATCCTTTGTTCCACTTCCTTTCGTGACTCTAACCTGAACTTTTGGCAGTTCCCTGGTAATGTCCCACTGCAACTGTTATTGTGTGATCTTAAGCAAAGTTTTACTAGTGTATAAGATCAATATTATTTTTCACTATTGTTTTGATTTGAACATCTAGTTCGGTCATCTTTCTTTGGGAAGGGCTCAGAAATGTATTTCTTTTAGTCATTTGGGTTGGTAGCTCTTTTCCAAATGCCCTGCCATAGATGAGTGAGTACTTCCAGTGCTTCTTCAGCTTGTCAAAGCAGTTCAGATGGCATTCCATTTATCCTGTGTATTTGTTTGCCGCTAATGACTTCAGTGTAGCTAGCATTTCCCCCTTCAGTAACATTGGGTCTTGCTCAATTGCTGAAATGATAAACTGTTGAGGAGTTCTTTTTGGAAGAGTGACTATGTATTCTTTTCATCTTCTCTTGATTTCCCTGGTATCCTTCAATATTTTGTTTGTGGAATCTTTCAAATTAATGTGTTAGAAACCAAGTCAAAATAATAAGTAAAATGAGTAAATATAAGAGAAATATCAATCATCTTAAAAATTTACTATCTTCCAAATCCATATTTCCATAAATGTGTTGAGGTTTTCTCATCTTTATAAATAATTTGGTGGTTAGGTCTTGTGTCACCTAGACTGGGCGTGTTTTCAGTAATCCCCTATGTTGTGATCTAACACAGTGCAATCAACTCCAAGGTGGCATGTAAGCAGTGTGTGTGTGGGGGTGGGGGGGGAGGGTGTTCAAATAATGTAATAACCAGTTTCCTGGTCTAATGACCATTTAAGTAAAAAGTATATATCAAAGGGTAGTTTATCATTTCATATACTTAATACTGAAAAAAACAATAAAATAAGTATAAAATTAGTTTGTTATGAGTTTTAACATATTAAGGGAAAATATTAGGTAGTATCTGACAGAAAACCATAAAACTATCATTTAAGATTTGTCCATATTGTTCATTAATTGATGTCCTCACTTGCAGAATTCTTCACTTTTATGCCAGCATTATTAGCTATGCAATTTATCCTTCACCACCTTTCTTTGGTGGCAGTAGGTTTCCATTGCTTTAAAAGTAAGTCGCTGTCACCGATGTCGTCGTGGTTAAATGTAGAGAGAACTGCGGGGCAAGATGGTGAGTGGAAGGGGAAAGAGGGGTAAAGTAGAGTTTTAAAGAAAGGAACACAAATTGTGCTTAAAATTCCCACGTGGGTTTTATTTCTTAAAATAATGTGACTTTTTAAATTATTTTAGTAAAAAACAAAACAAAAAAGAAACAGACTTTAAGTTTTAGACAACTGTTTGTGACTTGTCATCCTGTATTCCAGGAAAGCTGTTTATTAGTGTCCAGCTCTCATTTCGGATGGGGTAGATCCATGTGAGCGAATCGGAAGGTGATTGTGCAGTCCTGTTTGCCACGTGTTGATTTCCTATCAGTTGGAATGTTCCAAACACAGCACAATTCAGTTTTATTTTTTCATATAAATTGTTATTTGTGTGCGTGCGTGTTGTTTAATTTGGGGGGAAGGGAGATTAGGGTGTTTTTTTTGTGAATAGGAATGTTTTTTATTTTAAACATGAAAATAACAAAGATGCTAACTTTTTTTTTTCTTTTTTAACTTAAGTAAGAACCAAACTTCTGGCACGGCTCTGCAGCTTGAAGGCCCGATGAGGAGGGTCCTCTTCCCCCTGTCGGTGCTCCTCAGGTGAGCACCTGAGCCGTCCCACACCAAGAACTCCTGTTCCACGAGCTCGCTTTCGTGTGTGCATTTACTGTGTGGTTTTTCTGTTGTTTGCGTTGTGTTTTGGGGGTTTGCGCATTTCTTGGGGGCGGGGGATATACTAGAATCCTATCCCTTTGGTGAGAATGGACAAGAAATACTTAAATCCTACAAGGAACCTAAAGAACTGCTTAATTTCTGCTTCTGCTTCTGCTTCTTCTTCTTCTTCTTCTTCTTCTTCTTCTTCTTCTTCTTCTCCTTCTCCTTCTCCTTCTCCTTCCTCTTCCCCTTCTTCCCCTTCCCCTTCTCCTTCCCCTTCCCCTTCCCCTTCTTCTTCTTTCCCCATCTAGCTGCCGGCTGCTCTGTTTCCCCACATGAGTTCTTTTCAGGAAGAGAGCAGCGTAGACTAAATGTAAGTCTATTTGAAACGTTCTGTTTGTGAACAGGGTTTCGTTCTAAAATGTAGAAACGAAGCTTCCCTTGAAGGCTAGGTTTTACGTGTGCGTGTGTGTGTGCTCATGTGTGTATGAGAGTGCTTTGAATGTATGTGTGAGGGGTATGAGTCCTTTTCATGTTTTGGATTTTGTTTTGTTTTGATTTTTTAACTTGGAAGGAAAGGGGAAAGGGGGAACAAGAAGGAAAGGGGAATTGCTGAGAAGACCGTGTCCCACACAGCTTCAAATAAAATCTATGGAAAGATGTTGCATTTGTGGAATAAGTGCCTACTTGAAAAGCACGTGTTTCTTTTATTTTCTTGCTGTTACAAATTTTTATTTGTAGTGCGTTAGCATTAATTTAAGTTGGTTTGGTTTTGTTTCCTTTTTAAGGGGCAGGGTCATCATGTGGTAGCCCTGAAAGTGGGGAAGGTGTGAAGCATCTAGACAAAGATTCACTCTGTGTCTTTATTTGTTTTTAATTGGCCTAATTTCAGATGTATTAAACAGTTCCATACCTGGATTGGGTGTTTGTAATGGTTACCAAAACGAAAAAAAGCAAAAAACAAAAAAAAATAGAAGAAAAAAAAAAAAGGGGGGGGGGAAGAAAAAGAAAATAATTGTGACATGCTTTTATCACTACTTTATTTTTCAAATAACATGTAAATATTATAATCCATTGGATTTTGTTTTGCTAACCTGTTAATAAAAATATGGGACCATTATCCTTTTTAAAAAAATGTAAGTCAATTAATCAAGAGTATTTTGTTTGGTATGTTAGAAGCACATGACTTACCATCTCTGAACATATTAAGTTCCTCTTGAAAAAAACCCTTTCTGCTTCTTCTGAACTTAGAGCAATTATTCTAGTAGCATTTTTAGATTTTGCACATTTCAAGAACTGCATAATCCGCCCATAATAGCCTATGGGAATTTGGGATGTTACACAAAACTGAACCACAAAGGAGAGTGTATCAGTTATTTGCCACTTTTCCCTTGATGTTCTATGTTTTCTAAAGTAATAAATGCTGAGGAACAAAAATGTATTTCACAAAAATATGCTGGGTTTTATTAAATGAATAAATATATATTACAAACATAGTTCCATCCAAAGCTTATACATGTGGATAGAATCATCATTACAATGAATACTTAGAATACACTGTTTTGCAGATGAACATTTAAAAATAGTAAGAAATGTAAATGTATAAATTTCCACATTGAGAACCTGGGAAGTCATTAACCTTACAGAGAACCCTGATTACAAGTGTCATTGTAATAGCTAGTTCACTGAAATCAGCAAAACACAGCAGATAGCTGAAGATATGAAATTAATAATAATTTTTAATTTATCGAAGGGTCATCAGGGTGGTAAGACTAGGGAGGGCGGGACAAAAGAGAAGCTGACACCCAGGGTTCAATTAGAAAGAAAATATTTTGAAAATCATGATGGCAACAGATGGACAAATGCACTTAATACAATTGATATATGGATTGTTATAAGAGCTATAAGAATTCACAGTAAGAGTATATATATATACACACATATACCTACACACATGTAGTAACAGGACTAGACATATATACACCCATATATATTGCAGGAATTTCCACAATTGCAAAAACATGGAAACAAAGAAAAAAACAAAAACAAAAGGAGAGGAATGGACAAAGAAGGTCCAGTACATTCATGTTATGGAATTTTAATCATCAATTATAAAACAATGACAACTTAGCACAACAAGACAGCAATGTAACTAAAGAACATTATGCTTAGAAAATCCAGTCAGTGTTACATAGATAAATGTTTAACATCGACACTGTTCTAAGGAATAATAAAGGAGAAGAAATATGGTTCATATACCAACAGATAAGACGTGGATGGCTTGAAGGATATCAGGGCCAGGCATGAGGTGAGGGAGAGGGGAGGGATGAGCGTGGGTCAGTGTGAGTAAAAAATGGAGGACTTCATAGAATATTGTTGCTGATTTCATTTTGTGAGCTGTGATTATATGTAACACTTCTTTAAAACAAATTTAATTTTAAAAGATTAGGTATGATTCTGCCAGACCAGTGTGAACTGACTGAATCCCTCCACAGATGTAACATGATACAATCAACTATGTGAGCAGGTATACTGTGGGGGGTATTCTCTTTGTAGAGCACAGTCCTGATGCAAATTGAAAAAAAATACTGCTTAGGGTTGTGGCCTACTCCTTTTAAGGATATTGTGTGGGAAAGCTCTAATTCTACTGGACCTTGGCCCGGTGCATAGACTTCTTGTCACATTGCTTGCTGATTCCAAGAACCATCATTGTACTGTCAACCTTGCATCAATTTGACTATATCCACTAGCCTGAGGTCTTTCTGCTCTCCTGTAGTTACATGATCTGACCATTACTTTAGGGCCACACCCTAAAAATAGCCTCTTCTACAACAGGGTAAGCCATTTCTTAATATAAATCTCTTTTTATACACATACATATATAAGCATCTTGCTTCTTAAGAGAATTTAGACTAACACAGTTGATTTGAACAATGCAACCCAGAGATCATATTAGTATAACTACACTGAAAATTTGGAATATATTTAAAGCAGATTTGGGGGATTTATTTGAAAATAGACTCTTAATTAAGATATAGTTTTATCCAATAAACTATATCTACCAACATATATTATACAACAAGCATGAGTACCAATGGTAATATAGGTGCTCATTTCAAAAATTAGAATAAGAAAATAGGATTTCCTTCTCTTGAACATTTTATTTTTACTAGGAGTGTTAGTAAGACATGAATACCACACACACACACTCAAGCTGTAACTGGTATAAGGTTGAAACTTGTCAGAGAAGGAAAATGTACTGTGAGTTATTAGGTATACTTTTTAATACAGAATAATCAGAAATTGGCAATCAACAGCTTTACTGTGATCCAAAAGATGAATAAAAAAGTACATAATAATCCACAAGTGATAATTTTTGCAGCCCATATTACTACCTAAAAGTAGTCATTGAAATATATAACTTTAGCACAAATTTCTGCCTATGAACTCAATATGTAAAAATCAATTTTACATTTATACAATTGCTACAACTACTTCAAAATTGCAGTTTTAGAAAGCCTTCACCATTTGCAGTGTCTCAAAAAGTGTAGTGTAACTAGGAATAAATCCAATATGTGGCTAAGTTCTTAAAACAGATAGATTTTAAACTGATTTTAAAAATACTAAGGAAAGAAAATATCAAAATCGGAGGTCATATGCAAGATTTGCTTGGAAAAGTGAAGCAGACTTAAAGCACTCGGTAATGATGATATAGGATTTTAGCTTTCAGTGTGGATCTCAGCTCAATATAGAGAAGAAAAGAAGCCTCACACAAGTACCAATGGGCGACATCATAAGAGAAAATATTGAAACTGTCAATGATTTCATCTTGCTTGAATTCATAATCAATTCTTCTGTGAATTTATTCGCAATCAATTATTATGGAAGCCGCAGCCAAGAGATAAAGCCACACACTGCATAGGGCAAATCAGTTGCACAAGACCATCTTTGAGTGTTGAAAAGGCGTGAGTTGCTTTCAGGACTAGAGTGTGCCTGACCCAAACCATGGTATTTTCAATCACCTTTAGTACATGGGAAATTTGTACACTGAAAAAGGAAGACTAGAGACAAATAGATGTATTTGAATTATGGTGCTAAGAAATAATATTGAAAGCCAAATTTGCCAAAAGCACAGATCTGTCTGAATGAATTACCATCAGAATTGCGCTTTGGAAGTGAGGAGGATGCCAAACCTTTGTCTCACATACTTTGGACATGGTATGAAGTTAGACCAGTTCCTGAAAAAGGGCATTGTGCTTTGTAAAAGAGAGGAGAAAAATAGAGGAAGGCCTTTTTAAAAAAAGAGGAAGATTTTTGACTTGTTGAAATGACACAGTGGCTGAAGTGATGAGTCATGAGGGTGGCTGGGACCAGGAAACGTGTTGTTCTGTTTACATGGAGTTGGTAGGAATCAGAACCAATTGCACGGACCCTCATTTAAAGCATAATTCAGCTAATGCTGGAATTGTTACAGATGGTTCAGAGATGGAGAAGTTAGGTCCCAAGGCCAATTTAACGGAGGCCCTAATCCTCTCTTTCTGAAAAATAATTATCAAAGTATCTGATTTAAGTCAGCTAAACCTTAACTGTGGCTGGTAGAACTTAATAAATATAGCCAGAAACAGCAGAGCACAAAGTTCAAGCTTACCAGGGGGGAATAGTCAAAGAACCAGTTAGCAAGAGAAAAGAAAGATCACAAATGAAAAACAAAAGCAAAAACTTAGCAATATTAGTCAGCACTGAGCTACCCGCTTATAATGTCAAATGTTGTGGTCACCCTGTCCCATAAGCAGGTAGAATGTTGAAACTTCAGACATCAAAAATGTTTTGAGATACAGCTTATTACTAAGTTAATGGGACTCTAGGGTCAGTAAGGCAGGGTCAAGTAAGTCCAATGTGGTTTTTAAAAGCAGAACGAGTGAGTTGAGCATATGGATGCACTAGCAGGGCTTAGGAAAGATTCCCATTCACAAGTTTGAAGTATGTGAGATTTGAATTCCCGCGGGCTTCCAAGGAAAGATTTGAGTACATCTTCTCATTTGTTTGCTCAGATGTGAGGCCACATATGCAAGAAGAGTTAGGACTTGAAAACTGTCACTTGGCCAATATGAAAAAAAAAGTCTCAATCTAGTAAGTGGGCCTATTCTCCTCAATTTGGTGTAGAAAGTGAAACTGACATCAGACAGAAACAAACCCTTAGATGACAAATCTATTTCTAATCATGAAACCCATTGTTTTATAGCATAGAGCTGTTCTAGAATGTTCTTGGTGGCAAACTTTGTGAATGATTGCAGGACATTTTACCACAAAACTTCTTGGTGAGTTGGAACTCCAAGCCTTTAGTGCAAACTTTTTGTAGCACAGAGGAGCTTTCGGACACAGTAAGAGGTGATGCTATTTCCACTCATCTAGGATCATTGTAAGAATAGAATAAATAACTATAAGAATATATTAAAAACTTTTATTGCTCTTTAATGTGACTTTATATTGAGAGTAGGACAGACCTGAAAATGGTTGGCAAAATCATGGAAAAAGTCTGGTTTGCATTTCTGGTTGATTAGGAGGTGGGACCAAGGAGAAGGTTATTGTGAAATATCTCTCCTGTCCTGATAGGAGAGAGTCTCTGACATTTTAATGCTAGCTTCTCAAAGGCGGAGCAAGAAGAAGAAGGAGTAGCGTTGACCCTGAAAACATTGATGAACATAAAATAAACAGGTCAAAAAGTTTTAGAGCCCCAATCTCCAAATAATATTTTTACAGATCTTTCTATACTACATAATGAGCTTTTTAAGCTTACTCCACTCTATCGAATTTGAATTTAACACATAGTTTTATGTTAATTACTTTTCCCAGATTAATTTCATTCCAAGAGTTTCAGACATTATTTAAGCCTTAACATTTCTTCAAATCCATTTTATTATTTTTCAGTGGGAGAAACATCCTGCAATACACTTTTTCTTAGCAACAGTTTTATTAGTTTAAAAATAGGCACTAGGCATTCCACTGCTGAGAAAAATTCCACAGAAGAATGCATACATTTATTTTTCTAGAAAACTAGCATTCTGATGGAAAAGGAAAATAAGGTTAAGAAATGGAACCTGAATCAGTACTCTGGAATTCAGTACTTCAAAATAAATAACAGGAAGGTTTATCTGACTTCAACACATGCACCAAGAGAATGTCAGGGAATGTCAGATTCAAAAATGTATATTTTGGTTATTGATAAAGCAGCATGGATTTACCTTTAAAACTTTAGTCATTTTCTATACATTTATACAGATGTGCCCTACTCAACTTATAACTTAGATGCATGTGCTATGCAAAATTATCCTCTGAGAAGCAGATTCTAAATGATTTTTAAATATCATCCTCTGGCAAGGCAGCTGGGAGGTTTGAACTGGCAACCTTTCCTATGCAGCCTGAAGCTTACCCACAGTGCCACCAGGCCTCTTTGATCAGAATCTTTCATTAGCATATTGTGAGATATCCTAAAATCATACATTTGAAGCATATTAAAGTAAGTGATTTTGAAAACACTTTTTTGCAGTAAAAATTCCTCAGCATAATTCATGTTTAAAATTTTATTTAAGTGTAATTATTGATTTAGACTACATTGACGCACATTTGCTGCTTTATAATCAATAGACCAATTAAATGAACCATTTGATCGAACAAGCATATTGCCAATAAAAGCACCACAGCTTTGGTCAATTTGGTTATATGCATCGACCCAACTTGTGATCAGGTTCGATTCGGGAGATGCTATTGTAATTTTGTTCTGATGTTAGCAGAACACTTCCTTTTTTAGTTTTAACTATTGTAGCCTTTTAGTATCTTTGTAAATGTCACTTTTTGTCACTATGGACATTACATATTAACTTGAGGTCTAATTTCATACATACATACAAGTGTACGTATGATAAAAAAATTGTTGGTCTGGTGAAGAAGAGTTGGAAAATTTAACATTTTGTAAAATGCACTAATTACATGTGCTAGTTCAGGTGAATTATGCAGTAAATAAATTTAGAGATACTCATATATGTAAAATAAAGAGATTTGTATCAAAAATCAATTGTATTGTGAGAAAACATCCCAGTCCAGTTCAGATCAAGTCCATAAGTCCGATATTAGCCCATATGTCTCATACTAGTCTATAAATTCCTCTTCACATTGAAGAAGTACGTGAAATGATGCAGAATACAGGAATATCACAAGCTAGTGAATGAGAAGTTTTACAGATCCAGTGACAGTAAAGGCATCTCAGCACAAGAGCAGATCTCCATGTGACTTCTCCAGCTCGTCCAAATGTCTCAGTAGCAGGAAAGTGAAGCAGAGAGCGAGTATGGCCCACCTCCAGAGTGGAAGAGAAAAAGCTCCCAAAATTCTCATGAGGTGACCATGCCCACAAAGTGGTATTTTCAGGTTATGACTTGATTGACAGGCTAGACTCCACCCCGTCATTGTTAATATCCTCAAGTCACACCTTCATTCTTTTTTAAATTTTTTTTTCACCCCTTCATTCTTAATATCCTCAAGTTAACACAAGATGATGTAACTAGCACACTTCACTTATAGAAGATGCTCTATCATCTGAATTAAATCATGGAATGAGAATGATGATTCTAGCTAGAAAATTCATTGGAGACATCTCCATGATCCTTTATATCATATATTTGTTTTCTTCATCTAGTATTCATATAAATATACATATATGAAACATTTCCACATCTCCCTAGTAAGCCCTATGTCCTTCTACCAAATAAGTAGCATATACATTCATATTTTTAAGCTATTGAAGTCCCCTGATTTAATTTAGGAAAAAAAAACTTCAGGTAATCCTTTCATTATAGAAATAGCCAATTTCACATACATTTCCTAAATGTTTCTTCTTCAGAATTTATTTCCTCTTCAAATCCACTAAGTTCTAACCTGTCAGTTCATCTTCTCTGCAATATCTGAGTTGTTCAACATTGGTGATATCAAGTTCTACACTCAGTACTTTTAATAATTTTTCCACTGAAACCTTCCATCATATTATCCTGGCTAAGTGTTTGAAGAAAAATCATATAATTCAGCAAAGTTTTTCCATATTCACTACATGAATTTTCTTAAAGCATTCTTCTAGGAAAATATGTTCCAGATATATTGGAGAATATTATAATTCTTCCAAAATTGTGCAATGTTATCATATTTCCATCTGTTGTAGCAATTACCTGAACAAATGAAGATTGTGGACAGTATGCCTTCAAGGTGGCAATGGCACTCTGATTCTTAGGAAGTCAAAACTGCTTTTATTTGAAGGTAGATATATCACTTTTACTTCTTGATTTAGATCACCTATGTGAAGATTTTGCAAAGTGTTCAGCAGTTATTTCCTCCAAAGTGGACAGCTTCTTTTCTCCTCATAGCCTGATCTTAATCTAGAAGTTCTGCTTCACTCATTTTAAGTGATGTTGCTGTTATTTGAAATTCCTGTAACATAGCTTCCAACATCACAACAATATGCAAACCACCATGGTATGACACACTGACATAAAAATAATTAAAGGAGTTGGATTATATGCCTCAAGATTACAGAGAGATATGATCTATGCAACCTGAAGTATGCACATGACAAAATCTTAGTTGCTGAAAGTGAGCAAGACTTGAGACACTTGCTTAAGAAGAACAAGGATCAGAACTTTCAGTATGAACTACTACTCAATGTAAAGAAGATCAGGATCCTCACATGTTGACCAGTAGGAAGCCATGAAAAATGGAGAAAAGGGCTGAGCCCTGGTAGCGCAGTGGTTGTGTGCAGGACTGTGGCCCACTGGGCTGGCGGGTCAAAGCCAGCAGCAGCTCTCCAGGAACAAGGCTGGGCCTCCTAATCCCACCAGAGGGCAGTGATATCCACCCCCCAAAAAAAAGAAAAATGGAGAAAAACTTGAAATTTTCAAGCACTTCTTCTTGCTTCCTATTGAAGCAGCAGTGAAAGCATAAATGGACTCATTGTGTATTGCATACATTTGCTGCAAAAGACCTGTTTAAAGTGTTGAAAAGAAGGAAGGGTGCTTTGAGGATTAAGGGGTACCAAACTAAATACCAAGTCATGCTATTTTTCTTTTAATCATTTTACTGGGGGCTTATAAAACTCTTAGGATAATCCATATATAAGTCCATTGTGTGTCAAGCACATTTCCACATCCATTGCCCTCATCATTCTCACAATATTTGCTTTCTATTCAAGTCCTTGGAATCAGCTCCTCATTTCCCCTCCCTCCCCATTCACTCTCCCTCATAAACCCTTGATAATTTATAAATTATTATTGTTTTGTCATATCTTACACTGCCCAATTCACCCACTTCCCCATTGTCCATACCCCAGGAAAGAGGCTATATGGAGATCCTTATAAACAGTTCCCTCTTTCTATCCTCACTTCCCTTCACCCTCCTAATATCGCCACTCTCACCGCTGATCATGAAGGGATCATCTGTCCTGTGTTTCCAGCACCTATCTGTACCAGTGTACATCCTCTGATCTAGCCGGATTTGTAAGGTAGAATTGGAATCAGAATAGTGACGAGGAGGAAGCATTTAAGAAGTGGAGGAAAGCTGCATGTTTTGTCATTGATACACTGCACCCTAACTGGTTCATCTCCTCCCTGCGACCCCTTTGTAAGGGGAAGCCTTTTACCTACAGATGGAATTTGGATTCCTAACATACATTGCTGCTCATTTACAATAATATAATTTGTAGCTCTTTGATGCCTGATACCTGATCCCTTTGATATCTCATGATCACACAGACTGGTGTGCTTCTTCCATGTGATTTGTTGTTCCTGAACTAGATGGCTGTTTGTTTACTTTCAAGCCTTTAAGACCACCGATGCTATATTTTTGATAGCCAGGCATCATAAGCTTTCTAAACCACATTTCTTTCTGCATATATTTGTCTTCAAAGATCATGTTGGGAAGGTGATCATCATAAGATCCCTATTTAATAGGACAAAGTGTTCTTTCATTGAGGAAGTACTTGAGTGGATGCCAATGTTTATTTGCTGCCTTATTACTTAACCTATAAATATAGGCACATAGATCTATTTCCTCCTCATCATATATAAATATATTGACCTATGTACATTCTTGTATTTAGACATCTAATAAATGCTCTTTGCTTCCTATTTTTTCCTCTATTTCCTTTTACTTCCCTCTTGTCCCTCATGCTCAGTCTTCATTTGGGTGTCAGTAATTGCTCTCGGTTAACCTTTCCTTTATCGATCCCTACCAGGTCTCTTACACCCTCCTTGCCATTGATGGATCGCTTGTTTTCCCTTGTCCCTGGGTTGGTCAACACCCTCACCTTTCCCTCTCCTTTCCCTCACCTACCCCTCTCCCATATCCCCTAGGAACCATTGCTCCCACTGCTTTCTCCTCCAGACTGATCATCCAGCCTAGACAGATATGCAAAGATAATAATAGGCACAAAAAACACGACAGAGCAAGACAAAGCAAAAAAATAATGACTACAACCAGAAAAAAGCCAATATCCAGAAAATATATATATAAAAAATAAAAGTAGTAATATAAAAGAAAGACCTGTGATCTACATATAACCCCCTACCAGGGGGACAGACACTAGGGGAGAGGGCGAGGGGAGACATCGAGCAGTGTAAGTTATGACAAAACAATAATTTATAGAGTATTTAGAGTTGGTGGGGGAGTGGAGAGCAAGAATGGAGGGGAAGGGATGGGAGCCTGATGTCAGAGGATCAGATGGAAAGGTGGAGGTTCAGAGAATGATGACAGCTGCAGGCATGTGAAGAAGCGTTGCACAATATATGTATTTATGTATTATGATAAACAAAAAAAGAAAGACCTGTAATTAGCTCAAGGTCTGCTTGTTGATCTCTAAAACTGACCTTCAGTTGAGTTTGATGGGGTTCCACAACCTGGCCCTAAAGTCTGTCCTTGGCACTCCCTCAAAACCTGGACCCTCTGCTCTCCCTGCTCTTCTGCTGCACACCCTTAGTGTTTTCTTCTGTGTGGTAGGGTCTCACTGGCTGCAATCCTGCTTCTGTGTCTTCATTGCTGCCCCCTGTAGGGGTCTCAGCAAGAGATGAAGTGTCTCGCAGTGGAGCTGGACCTCTGCTTCTCTCTGTGCATTGATTGTTCTGAGTGGGGAGATTGTCCTCAAGGCTTGGTGGGCCAGGATGTGGTCCACTCTCTCTTCCTCCTCCTTCATTTGTTCCCGTGTGCTCTGGTCAGACATGACCCCCTCCTCAGAACTTCAGTGCTATCGTCCACGGTAATTTTTCCTGGGGGGAGGGGCAGCAGTCCCCATGGTAGAGATTGGGGCCAGGCTCTCAGACTCCTCCACTGACTCACTGCTCCATGCATTCACGTCCTGGAACACCGGGTTTATGTTTGGTTTCTCCTTCCCTGTGGAGATATAAACACTTTGCTCCTCTTTTGCAGGCTAGTTTCCATGCCCCTGGAACACATCACCATCTCCCCCACCGCCCTTCTCCTCCGTTGGCTACTATATGCAGGCCTGTATTTAGTCTGGTCTCTACACAATACCTGGGCCTCACCCTAGGAATTTCTGCATACAGTAGCTTTTTCTCTATGCCCCTTGTGCATTTTTTAAGTTTACCTCAGTGGACTCATATTGTACCTTTCCTTTCCACTTGACTTACATCACTTAACATAATTTTCTCCAATTCTTCCCATGCGGCAATATGCTTGATGCATTCCTCACTGCTTTGTATGTATTCACTTCATTGTATATATATATACCACAACTTTTTAATCCATTCATCTTTTGATAAGAATCTGGATTGCTTTCAACTCCTTACTATTGTAAACTGTATCACAATGAACATTGGAGCACAGATATCTAGAAGTGGTTTATTCCTTGCCTCTTCTGAATATATGCCCAGTAGAGGGATTGCTGGTTTGTATGGTAGTTCAATTTCCCTTTGTTCTAGAAAATGCCAAATTGATTTTCATAGAGGCTGTTCAGACCTACAGGTCCACCAGCAGTGGATGAGCGTTCCTATCTTACCACAACCCCTCCAACACTTATAGCTTCCTGATTTTTTGAATTGGGCCATCTTTGAGGGTGTTAGGTGGTATCTCATAATTGTTTTAATTTGCATTTCTCTTATCGCTAAGGATCAGGAACATTTTCTTCCCTATGTCTGTTTATTGGTCATTCGGATTTCTAACCCTGTGAAGCTTCTTTTCAGATCTTTTGCCCAACACCTCAATGGGCAGTTAGTTTTCTCCTATTGTAAGTTTGCAATGTATTGCAGATTTTATTAATAAGGCTGTTGTCTGATGTGTTATTGCTAAAGATGTTTTCCCAGTCAGTAGACTCTATTATTATTCTCTTGGTGAATTCTTTTGATGTACACATGCGATTTATTTTCAGTATATTCCACTTGTCAACTTGTGACTCCCCTGTATTTGTATCCATTCCTATGTCTGATGGCCTATGCGTTCCCTGTGCCAAGGTTCTCAGGTTGGTCCTGATTCCCTAACTAATGGCCCTAATGGTTTGCGGTTTTACCCCACGGTCCGTGGGCCACCAGGAGTTTATTTTTGTGCATGTAGTGATGTAAGGGTCTTCCTTAATTTTTCTGCAGGTAGATATCCATTTTTTCCAGTACTGTTTATTGAAGAGGGCCTCCAATTCCCATTTGATATTTTGGAGGCCTTTATTAAAAAACAATTGCTTATATGCTGATATTTTTATTTCTGGGTCTTCAGCTCTTTTCCATTGGTCTGAGTATTTTTCATTATATCAGTACCACACTGTTTTGATTACTGTGGACCTATAATGCATACTTAAGTTTGATAGGGCAAGTCCTCCCACTTCATCCTTCTTGTGAAGTTCTCTGTTAATTCTGGTTTCCTTCCCTCTTTATTTAAAATTTTTAATCATTTTTTTTCAATTCTTTGAAGCAAGGTGGTGATACCCATATTGGTATAGCATTGAACTTATATAGCATCTTGGGTAGAACTGATATCTTTAATATGTTGAGATTTCCCAATCCACTAGCATAGGGTACTCTTCCATTTTTTGAGTTCTTTCTTGAATTTTTGTAATAGTGTTCTATAATTTTCCTTGCACAATTTTTTTTAGTCAGGTATACCAATAGATATTTCAATTTGTGCTTGGCTATTGTAAAAGGTGCTACCTTTTCATTTTAAAGGTATTACCTTTTTAATCACCTCTTCTGTGATCTTGCCTGACATGTATAGCAGTCTGATAGACTTCTATTTTTGATCTTGTATCTTGCCACCCTGTCATATTCCTCTCTTCCTTCCAACACTCCACTGGTGGAATTTAGGGGATTTCAGGTATATAGAATCATGTTGTCTGCAAATAATGATAATTTTGCCTCTTCCTTCCTCAGGTGAATACCTTTGATGTCTTTTTTGTCTTATGTTGTTAACCAAGAGCTCCAGTATGAAGCTAACTATGAACGGGTCAAGGTACATCCTTGTCTGGTCCCCTTTTTCAGTGGAATTGTTTTCTTCTTTTCTCCATTGACTACCATGTTGGCTATTGATTTTTCATATATAGCTTGTGTTGTCTTGATGAATTCTCCTCCTATTCGTATCGTCTTGAGTGTCTAAAACAAGAAGGTTTTTTTCCCCACATCTATCAATATTATCATGTGATTCTTATAGTTTTTCAGGTCAATGTGCGGAATGACACTAATGATCTTTTGTATGTTGAATCATCCCTGCATCCTGGGTATGAATACCACTTAGTCATGGTGAATTATTTTTTAATGTGCTTTTGTATTCTATTGGCCAGTATTTTGTTAAGGATATTTGTATCCTTGTTTATTAGGGATATTGGTTTGTAGTTCTCAATCCTTGTGGGATCCTTTCCTGCTTTAGGTATCAGAGTTATATTAGTTTCATAAAAAGAGTTTGAGAGTTTTTTCCAACATTTTTTATGTTCTGAAAGTGTTTGTGTAGTACTGGTGTCAGTTCTTCCCTGAATGTTTGTTAGAATTCTCCGGTGAAACCATCTGGCCCATGGGATATTTTGTTGGCAGTTCCTTAGTAACTGTCTATTTCTTCCATTGCTATGGGTCTGTTGAGTTCTTGACATCAACCTGGGTTAGTCTGGGGAGAGATTGTATTTCCAAATATTTATCCATGTCTTCCAAGTTTTTGAATTCATTTGAGCACAGGCCTTCATAGCATTGTGCAATTATCCTTTTGATTTCAATAGGGTCCTATGTAATGTGCCCTGTTTTATCTCTCATTCTTACAATTGACATTTGATCGTTCCTGTCATTGGTTAGGTTTGTCAGCATTCTATCAATTTTGCTGATCCTTTCAAAGAACCAACTTTTAACTGCATTAATTTTTCCCATAGTTTTCTTATTTTCCCTCCTTGTATCTTAGCTCTGATTTTAATTATTTCTATTATTTCTTATTAGTATGAATGTTCTCTTGACTCTGTTCTAATTGATGTAATTTTTGTGCTAGAATATGATCCACAAGTCTTTCTTCTTTTTTTATGTCTGCATTCCTGCTCTCAGACATCTTCTGAAAATAGCCTTTACTGTATCCCAAAGGTTTTGGTACAACTATTTTCATTCTCATTGATTTCTAGAAATTTCCTGATTTCATCTCCAATCTGTGTCCAAACCACTCTTTTGCAACAGAGAATTATTTATCCTTCAACTGTTTGTTATTTTTTCTTCACCATCCTTCTGTTGATTTCCAGCGTTGTGGTACAGTGATTAGAGTGAGATGTCTTTATTATCCCTATACGCTTAAATTTACTGAAGTTTGATTTGTGTCCCAACATATCCTATACTTTTGAACATGTGCCATGTGGGCATGGAAAGAATGCTAATTTTTTCTCATTTGGATGGAGAGCTCTGAAAATATCTATCAAGTCAAAACCTCCAATAGTGCTGTTTAGGTCTATAGCCTCCTGACTACATTTATTTCCCAGTGGTCTGTCTTTTTCAGAGAGAGGTGTATAAAAGTTACCAGCCTTAATTGTTGAGTTTGTGTTTTCTTTTTTCATCTTTTGGAGAGTTTTATTTATGAATCTTGCTGGTATCCTTTTGGGTGTGTACATATTTACTATGCTCACTGGTTCTTGATCTACTGTTTGTTTGGGCGTTATATATTGCACACTCGTTTCTCTTGATATGGCCTATAACTTGAGATCAATTTTATCTGATACTAAGATTGCTACTCCTGTTGGGTTTGTTTGTTTGTTTTCATTGCTGTTTGCTTGATATATTTTTCTCCAGCCTTTAATTCTCAACCTGTTTTTGTCTACAAGCTTAAGATGTGTCTCCTTTAGGCAGCAGATTGATGGGTTGTGTTTCCTGAGCCAGTCTATTCATGTCTCTCATTTAATGCCTGAGTTCAGGCCATTGATATTCAGTTTTATTACATTCATCTGTGTGCTCTGTGATGTCATCTTTTACCTTTTGTGTTGTTTTTTTTTCCTGCCTAGCTTTCTTATCTGCTTGTGTTGTGTGTGTCTGTGTGCAGTTCATTTTTGCCTTCTTTCCACTATTGAGCCAGTACTATCATGGGGACTGTTTTCTCTTTGTTGCCCTATGGGTGAATCTGTTCTACACGATGGTCTCTTATTTGCACTTGATGAGTGTTTATCTTCTGCCAATACAGGATTGACACGGATCTTTGGTAGATCTGGGTTTCTTTTTGGGTATTCTTGAGTTTTTGCTTTTGTGGAAAAACTGTGTCTTCTCATTCTATCTTAATAAATAATTTGCCCGGACATAGTATTCTTTTGTTTGCATTGTTTTCCTTAATTTTTGGATTATGTTACTTCATTCCCTCCTCTTCTTCATTGCGCCTGCTTATATGTCTGAACATACTCTTATTGAGTTATCTTTGTATGTGACTTTGTTTTTCTCCAGCTGATCTTATGATCTTCTCTTTTTCCTCATATTTTGCATATTCAACTTTTATGTGTTTTGGTGAATTCTTCTTGGGGTTCAGTCTGTTTGGTGTTATTTCAGCCTCCTGGATGGTTGTCTGATCTTCATTTATTATGCTGGGGAAGTTTTCCCTCTAAGATTTCCCTTGCTATTTTTTTTGTTGTTGACTTCTTTGTTGTGTATTGTTCCAGTGGTCCAATTATTCTAATGTATTTCCTCTTCATTGAATCAGACATGGCTCTTAGGTCTTCTTCAGCTTCTCTGATTGACTTTTTTGGCTGCTCTTCCCATTTGTTGAGTTTTTATCTCATTTGTCTGCGTGTTTATCCTGTAGGTCACTGGTACAGTTATCTCCCTCCTCAAGTCTATTGGTAAATTCTGGCAAATTTCTACTGGATTTGGTTATTTCATTCATTAATTCTTACACTTCCCTTTGGTGTGGTGCCTTTATTTCCTCTGTTATTTCATTCTTTTTCTCTATTGCTGCCCGCATATCCTGTATAACTCTAGCAGTATTCCAGTAGTTTCTGGAACTAGGCAATATCTGCTTCTTCTATGCACTTTGTTAGCTCCATGACTTCTTCCAGTGTTGTCTTGTGTTTCTCCTGCTTTTAATTGAGGATGTTGGGCCTGGTTGCTGATTATGTGTTGTTTTAGAGAAGCCTGGGACCATCTTCCAGAGTGGAAGAGGACTGAGATCATTCTTTGAGGACTTGTATGAGTGCCAGGCTACTGGTGTATCTTCCTGTGGTTTCACTCTTACCTCACCCAACCAGCATTTCATTTTGTATAATGCAAGTTGGATAGCCATTTCATGGGATGCTGGTTGGGTTGATGTGGGCCCGTGAGAGTGGTGTTTCACTGGCTGGTCCCTAAATAGGCCATAGTGGTTTGTCTCATAGTGCTTGGAGCACCTCAGGTAGCATGTGGTGTTTTCCTCTGTATCTAGAGTACCATGGAGGGTTGAGGGTATACCCTCTCTGGTGTCAAGCAATGACACTCTGGTGTCAGGCAGAATTACCTAGTCAGAGAGATCACCATGGAGGGTGTGCAGATGTTCCTGCAGCAGCGTGAAGCACCACTGGTGGTGGGCAGGATTCTCACCAGTCACTCAGTTTAGGCTTGAGTTCCCCCAGCACTTTGAAGGAGAGTACCACTAGTCACTTGAGGGAAGGAGGGTATTTGGCATGATTTTCCCAGTTGCATGTAAGGACAGAAAATTCAGGCGGGAGATCACTCAACTTGGAGATCACTCACCCTTCAGAGTTACACTGAGTGGGGTGAGTGGCCTGGAGGATGATAATGACTGGAGAAAGGAAAGAGAAGGAGAGGAGAAGAAAAGAGAAAAAAGAAAACAAAGACAGGAGCAATAATGCTATGCAAGCTAACATCCACTTAAAAAAGCGCTAAGACTAAAAAAAAGTAAAAACCATCAGAAAAGGAAAGTATAAAAAGGGAGAACTGAAACAGCTGAGACTGTAGGAGGAAAGTGAGAAAGGTGAGTAAAGCATGAAAGAAGAATAAGGTAAAGAGGGGGGACATAAAAGAGGAAAAAATTAGATAGCTGAGCCTTTACTGTGCGTAGCATTTCTTCGTGCCATGTGCGACACTGTCATAGCAGCCAGCCTGTAGCTTTCCTCATTGGGTGGACAGAGTTTCCTAGGTAGAGGGTTGGCGACTGGAAACCAGGAGTAAAATGTGGAAGGGAAGAAAGGGAGAGGAGAGGGACAGAAAAGCAGAAAGAGAGAAAAGAGCAAAGAGAGAGGGAAAGGACAAAGAGAGAGAGAGGGAAAGAGCAATTGGATTACGATGCTGGTGAAGAATATTGAAAGTATCATGGACCACTAAAAGGAGAAACCAATCTATTGTGGAAAAGATAGGACCATAGTGTTCCCTAGAAGCAAGGATAATGAGACGCCATTATTTAATCAACTGGCATAGCATATTTCATAAAGAAAATATTCGATATCCTTGTTCAATGTATAACATGTAGGGCCTTAAAATCTTCTTAGTAGAGTTTCAGGAAACAACTACAGACTCATAACTAAGTTGTCTCATGAGATTATTGTGCAATGAGTTTAAGTGTCTCTTCACAACTTGTCTGTCAGTTTGTCATACTGTAGTGACTTGTGTCTTGTGATTTTGGAAGCTATGGATCATTATTGGCAATTGGAATGGAAAAGTTGGAAAGAAAAAAGAAGAAATGATGTATGGAAATATGGTCTTGGGGATAGATATGAAACTGGACCATATGATAGAATTTTGCAAGACCAACGACTTCTTCATCACTTAGACTATTTTACAAAAACAGAAACAGAAATTTTATGTGTGGGAATTCTTCAGGTAGAATACAGGGAAATCAAATTGAGAACATGTGTGAGAATCAATTCCAAGAATATCTTAGGCAAAAGGAATAAAGTGCCTGAAGATAAAATTTCAAAGGTTAACTCAAGGAGACAAGTAAAGTATTATAATGACTGTGCAAATATCTAGAGCGAAAAAAGTCAAAGAGGAAGAACATAGCATATGTTAAACTGAAAGAGCTCATGAAAGACGTAAACCTTGAATTGTAGTATTGAAAGATTATATGGGCAAAATATTGATTAAAGAAGCATTAAGAGAAGATTAAAAGAATACAGAGTCACTGAACCACAAATAACTAATTGACGTTCTACCATTCCAGGAGCTACTGTATGAGAACACTGGTGCTGAAGGAAGATATGCAAGCTGCACTGAAAGCATTAGCCAAAATAAGACTCCAGGAATTGAAGAAATAACTATTGAAATGTTACCTTAAGCAGGTGAAAGACAGGTAGCATTGACCAGTCAATGCTGAGAAATTTGGAGGACAGCTGTTAAGCCAACTGACTGGAAGAGATACATCCTTGCACCCATTCTAAAGAAGGGTGATCCAATAGAATTCAAAAATTAAAGAAAATATATTTGATATCACATTGTGGTAGTTATAGATTCTGTTGTCAAGTTGAGACTTAAGAGTGAAAGGGTGACGATTAGCATGTTAATCAGGTCGCAGCTTGAGGACCTCATTTGGAGGTGCTAAGGAGATAAATAGCTCTCTGGAGGCGGGGCACTCCTGGTGAAACATTCATGCTTGGGAGACTCATGGAGCTGCACTGGTACCCTGGAGTTGAGGGAGTCACATGGAGATCCCTGCCAGTACTGCATATCTATGCTGCCACTGGATCCATGGGACTTTCCACCCACTGGTCTGTGATCTTCTTGTATTCAGCATCATTGCGTGTGCTTTGTGAGTCTGAAGAGGAATTGATAGATTGGTATCAGATATATGGGTCAATATCAGACTTGTGGATTTGATATGTACTGGGCTAGGATGTTTTCTCAATATTCATTTGTTCTTGTATATGAAGCTTTTTCTTAAACACATACGTGTGATAATGAATTTGTTAATTTTGTCTAATTAAACTAATGCACACATGTAAGTAAAATTTTGCTGAAGACCTTCCAAAATGGTTGCAACAGTACATTAACAGGGAATTTCAGAAGTTCAGATCAAATTAAGAATACTGTATAGAATAAGGCATATCATTGATGACATCAGGAAGACCTTGGCTGAAAGGAAAGAATAGCAATATCAGAAATTGTTCTTATGTTTTATTCTTATGCTTTATGTTTATTGTCTATCCAAAGGCATTTGGATGTATGAGTCCTAACAAGTTTTGGGTACCTTTTTAAAGAATTGGAAATCCATAGCATTTCACTGTATTTATGTAGAGCTTAACTAAACAGAAATGGAGAGTATTTCATGGTTTAAATGGGGAAAGTTGTGTGTCAAAGTACTGTGCTCTCACAGTAATTATTCCATGTGTATGAAAATCAATGTGTCAGAAACATTGGTTTATATGAAGAACATTTTATCATAACGGTGGAAAGATGGCTTATTCACAACCTGCTATATGCTAATAGTACAAACTTGCTTGCTGAAAGGGAGGAGGACTTGATGCATTTTCTTAACCTTCAATATGGATTAGAATACAATGTAATAAAGATGACAATCCTCACAACTGGATCAATAAGCAACATAATAAATGCAAAAAAGACTAATGTTCTCACAGATTTCATCCTGCTTGGATCCATAATCAAAGTTCACATAAGTAATAGTCAGGAGATCAAAGGACAGGTTACATCCGGTAATTCTTGCACATGGTCTCCTTAGAATGTTGAAAATCAGGAAATTTGCTCTCAGGACTAAGGTTCAGTGCTTGCCTGGTAACATAAAGGTCATTGGTTCAGACCTGCTAGTTGCTCCCTGACAGTATAATTCGGTAAAGATATGGATCCTCTGGGGGAGTTCTACTTTGTCATATAGGTTTGAGTTGGTGTCACTTGATGGCAATGGATTTATCACTTTTCACAATCTTTATAACTCCTATTTGTAGCTATTATAATTGAACATCCAGTTCTTCATTTTGAAATTGTTCTGTTCTTCTAAGTAAGTTGTATATGCTAATTCTATTTATCTGTGGGTTTTTTTTTCCTGTATGACAAAGTCTAGTATGTTTTTCATATAAAATAGTCTTATCCACATTTATGTTCTTAGGCAATATCTTTAAGTGTGAGATTTAATTAACTACTTGGTACATTTAAGCCATGTGTATATTTATTTATTAAAATCATTTTATTGGGGGTTTGTACATTGTTTTTCACAATACATAAGTAAACATACTGTGCCAAACACCTTCACATGTCTACTGCTGTTATTGTTCTCCAACCCTTTCCCCTGTTCACCTTTCCCCTTGAGCCTTTGATATCGGTTTTCCTTCCCTTCACCACCAATCCTCAATACTTTATAAATTATTATAGTTCTGTCATATTTTACACTGCCTGGCCTCTTCCCCAACCCTTTCCTTTGATGCCCGTCCTTCAAATAGGAGCTCGTGTGTATATCCTTGCAGTTGGTTCCATCTCTCTATCCCACCTTCTCTCCACCCATCCAGCAGCTCCAATCTCACCACTGACCCAAAGGGGCTCATCCGTCTTGGTTTCCCCATATATATTTTTAAATTATTGTGGTCATCAGCAGTGTTTTTTTTTTACTTTTTGCTTTTGATTCCATGTCAACACACAATGACTCCAAGTGACAGAGTAAAACTCCCTCATATAGTTTCCTAGGCTATAATCATTGGAGGAGCTTATTACTGAGACTTTACCCAGAGAGAACCTGAATTTGTTGAAACCCCCAATGTGTCAGCTGTTGACGGCCTAACCATGTGTTGTGAAGCACACTATCCACATAAGAAGAAAGGGAGGGGTCATGGGGAGGTGGTAAACCCCTTAGGGTACAGTGTAGCAATGATGAGGTATGCAACTTCCACTACTTCTTCACTGCTTCAACCTCCCCACTATCATGATCCCAATTCTACCTTACAAATTTGGCTAGCCCAGAGGATGTACATTGACACAGATAGGAACTGGAAACATCGTGAATCCAGGACAGATGGTTCCTTCAGGACCAGTGGTGAGAGCGGCTATACCAGGAAGTGTAGAGAAGGTGGGGTAGAAAGGGGAAACCATTTATAAGTATCTTCATATAGCCTCTTCTTTGGGGTATTGGCAATGGGTAAGTGGGTGAAAGGAAACATTGGATAGCATAAGATATAAAAAGAATTAATGGTTATTAAATTCTCAAGGGTTCAGAAGGTAGGGGGCAGCAGGGAGGGAGAGGAAACATGAGGAGTCAATGCTAATGGCTTAAAAAGAAAGCAAGTATTCTGATACTGATGAGGGCAACAGATGTACAAATGTGCTTGACACACAATGGACTTATGTATGGGTTGTGATGAGAGTTGTATAAATAAATGATGAAATAAATAAAATGAAATGAAAAGCACAGAGAAAAGAAAAAAGTTATTGCTAGTGAATCTATCCATTATGAGCAGTGAATATTGTGCAGTTGTCACATTATAAAGAGTGATGGGAAAAATGTTGGCAGGTATGTACAGCAGCAGGGATGCTCAGACACCGTGTTGGGAATACAAATGTTTGCTATCATTTTGGATAATTGATATTTCAACAAAGATGAAAACATGTATGCCGGATGGTATTATAATGTTGTCCCTTGGTGCTGTAAATGACTTAAAGGCAATATCTGATATCCCTTGGTTTACCTATTGTTAAAAAGCAGGGCTTACAATGCTTCTATGCTTCATCCTTCTTACTTCTTCTGAAACCAACCACTTTTCCCAAGCCACTTGACATCTGTGCTGGATTCAATAATTCATTGCAACAACCATGCATAACATATATACTATTCATGATTAATGGCATATTAAACAACTTAAGAAGTGATCAAATTTAGGATCATAAAACAGAAAGGATACCATCATTGACCCAAAGAAGCACATCTCTTCAGCCAGCAACAAAGTTTTTCTCACATCCTCAACCTCTTCATCATTTGGTCTCTTGACTTCTCTGCCTTCCTGAGCCAGGAAGACCCTCTGTTAGTTGGTCTCACAGTCCCAAAATCTCAGTACTGCTTCTCTTTCTCTGTCCCATAGGCTCCATGCCATGCCAAAAAGCTCTTCAAAGCTTCTTGTGCTAGTATGGGTATCCTAGAGAAACAAAATCATAGACATGGATGTGGATATAAGGGTAAGATTTATATACAAGAGGGATGGGACATGAAGGAAGCATTCCAACTCATTCCAGTTCAAATTCATAAGCCCTATATTAGTCCATATGCCTGATACCAGTCTGTAATGTCTCCTTCCAACTCACAAAGTCACAGACCACTGGTGGCAGAGTCCCGGTTCTGGTTGCGGTCCACTCATGGCTCCTCCTTTCCAGGGTTCAGGGTCCATCAGCAGCATCCAGTGGTGGTAGAAGCAACTCAGCGCTGGCAGGGGTCTCCACGTGGTTTTGCCAGCTTCAGAGGTCTGGTTCCATCAGGCTAAGGCCATGTGACTTCTCTTCCTGCTCCTGCTGCTCCAGGAAAACTGCCATCTTGTCTCGTCCGTAATTCATCATCTCTGAGACTAACTCCCAACAACTGGGGAGATAGCTTCTCATCTCCATGAGGGAAATATCATGAGGTTTCCCAGAAGTCTCAGGAGAAGCCACGCTCACACGGAGGCCTCATTGACTATTCAGTGGGTATCTCCAGATTAACAGGCTAGACTCCACTCCTACTTCTCAATCATGAAATTAGCATAAGCGTATGACCAACATAGTGTCTAATCCCTCGTGTCTCTGCCAGACAGATATCTGGAACATGCTTTTCTGATGGTCTTGGGAATTATTGTGTTCTAGAAAGCTCTTATACCTGAAGGAATGATTTTGATGGAGGGGTAGTTTTATCTTTTAGCCAACCATACCCCCCTGGAAATAAAAATGTAACTTGGCTCATTCACATCTTATACAGTATGTTCTGAGGTCAGGCCTTAATCCCATATTAATTATGCCCATTAATACTGTAGAGAGTTCACTCAAGATGAGATAATAACCATTGGTATATAGTCCAGAATTGAAATACATTATATAAGAAATTATGCTTAGGACTGAGCACCATTGGAATAGTGGTTGGCTTATTGGCTTGGCGGTTCAAATTCAGCAACAACTCTCCGGGAACAAGACTAGGTAGTTCCCACGACCACCAGAGGGCAGTAATGCCCTGCCCCCCACAAAAAAGAAATTATGCTTTGAAAGGTCATATTAATTTACTACATATCATTAGATGTAAATATTACATAAGTATAAGTACTTAAACATCAAAATATAGGCAATTGAGGTGTTGGTAGTACTATTCAAAACAGCACAAAACTTGAAACAACCCACATGTTTATTAATTGTAGGTGCCAGAATAATTTTCATGAAGTGAAATATTTCACCATCATGAAAAGAAATATATTTTATTATAATGTACTTGGCAATGTGGACACAATTATTCCTTATGCTTATTTAACCACTGGCCCAATTGATACATATGTCCAATTGATACAGAAGATAAAAAACTGAAAACCAGAAATGAATGTGTCTTAGATTGTTATGATTTATTAGAAATATGTCTCACAAATTGCAGAGGTGGTAGAAAGAATTTACTATACAGAGTGAAATCATATTATTTTTTCTGTTTATAGTCAAGTTGAAAAAGTAAGAAACAGAAAGTTGTTCAGCAGGAATATAATCTAAAAGTGGCTTCATTGATGGGAGAAAGCTTTGGAAATACCCAAAGGCCTTGTCTTAAGCCTTTCCTTGTCTTAACTGAGTCACTATAAATTATATACCCTGTAATCTCTTGGACTTCTACACATTTCAAGAGAGGAAATAACCTCAGGAATTATTTAATAAATTAGTCATAAAATAGCAATGAAAGGATCAAAAGCTTTCAAAATGTTTCAGGAATGTCTCATCCCACATCCTCTCATAGGCAATAAGGCCAGTAAGGAGAGGCTATTAAATGGTGCAATCAGGTTCTTTATTCTCCCGTGGATGAGCTAGTAGAGAAATCAAGCTGAAGTTTGTAAGTTCATAATGGGCTGTGGGAGAGGCGTGGGAATAGCTATTTGTCACACATTTGTCATGGAAGACTTATTCCTTTAAGAACCATTTAGTCTATAATTGCGATCACATTCAGCTAAATTCCTTCAGTGCAGTCACTGATGGCTGGAAGTAAGTCAGCACTTCTGAAAGGGCCTTAGCTCTTTGGCCATCAAGGCCGTTAATGCACACGGAAGTGAGCAATTCACACTGAGGCCCTCTGGTGGTCCAAAAGAATCAAATAGAATGGACTAAAAGTTAAAAATAACTATCTTCAATAAAAATATGCAGCTGCTAATTTCTAAGCTAAAACTGTTTCTTCAAAGGAAAGAATTTTAAGAAAAGTCAGATATGGATTTATTTACTTTGTTCTTCAAAAATAATTTTTCAACATACATATTTATTTCTATTCTACCAGTTTTCTTAAAATTAAACTCACATATAATTTCTAAACAAAAGAAAATTTGAAACTGATAGATATATAAACTTCACGGACTACTGAGCAGATTTCCGGAATATCAGGTAATCAAATGCTCCACTGTTTTTAGCACTGAATTATATATTTAAAATGCAATTTGTTACTTTTACCTTATGCAATTATCCCATTGGCTAAATCATGTAAATCATATCTCAGCAAAGGAGTGTGGGAATTATGAGGCTATTTGCTGTTTATCAGAGAGAAGATGTACTTGATTTCTTTTGCTAGCATTAACAAGAAAATAAGGAATTTGTTTTATTTTTTGCAGGTTATTCTAAAGCAAATACACAAAGGTTTTACTATACAGGCTACCCCATAAAAGAAATCCATTATTAATTTATTATCCAAATATTTTGCAAAGTTAGATTATTTTCAGAAAAATATATAATCTTTTTAAGTATTGCTATTCTACCAGGATTTTTTATTGATTTTAGAATGAACTATAACCAGTGGAAAGAAAAATTCATGTATCTCAATTATTCAGTTCTTATGAGTTTTAAAAATTGCATTGTAGCCACCAACTAAATAAAATATATATTCTTTATCCTAGATCATTTACCCTATTCCTGGACATTCCTGATCACTCACTCCTGAACTTGACTTTGAAGAAATCATTTAGTTCTCTCTATCACCTGAGATTACATTAGCTTTTATTGGAATTTTGATAAATAAATAAAACAAGAAATATATTTTCTCCTTGATTGATTTAATTCCTCTGATAAAGTTTTTTATTTTAAGTTCATCCATTGTCTTTTATCTATTACTATTTTTTTCTGAGTGGTATCCTATTAAAACATATGCCAGATATTGATTATTACTTAACTAGATGATGCTTAAAGATGTGTACAAGTATTCTTTTAAAATAGGACCAGAATAGGTGAGTAAAAAAACAGAAGAATATTTAAATATGTTTATGTCTATATCTATAGATTTTATATATAAGTATATAAATAGCCAAGTATTTTCATCTTAATAAATGTTTTCAGAACAGCAGGATATATCAATGGAAAAAAATGAGATGATTCTAATGTCATTCTTTTCACAAACTTTAATTTCTGCTGAATTGTAGAGTATTGTAGACTCAAATATATAAGCTTCTACCTTAAAATGTTTACAGAAATTATAGGAGAAAGCTTAGAGACTTTATGATACATACGTATTTTTATGAAAACAAAATTAACATTCTAATGGTAAATAAAACCTAATAAAGTGCATCCTGACAGAATTAAAAAATAATTTTGCAGAAATAGTTCTATAAAATCAGACCTGTGACCTTGTCTTAGCTTTGACTACTTATTTATTTTTGGTCTTATTTTCTTGGAGCTATCCTATAGAACAATGTTGAAATGATCTAAAAGAATAAGTAGGTTTACTTTATTCCTAATTATAGATGAAAAATGGTGTTTGTGTTAACTGAGGAACAGCATTGGACATTATCTGATAAACATTTATTTCAACATTTATTTCAATTTCAAAAACCAATTTGTCAAGAAATAATCTTCCTTTCAATTATGAGGTGTGTTTTTTTTTTCAAATCTGAATTGCATATATTTAAAAGATCACTATTCATTGTTCCTTACTAGTAATGTGAGCTATATTGATAATATTTTGAATATTAGAAGACAATTTACTTAATTGAAATAAATTGAATTTCTATGGATGTACAGATTATTATTTTAAGCTTCAGTTTCTAAGAATCACTTTATTAATTTTTTTTGGGGGGTGGGCATCACTGCCTTTGGTGGTCGTGGGTGCTACCCAGTGCGGCTCCTGAGAACCGCCGCTGGGTTTGAACCGCCAAGCCTAAGCGCCGCAGTCCTGCGCTAACACTTAAGTACGCCACCAGGACTCAGCCCACTTTATTAATTTTGCTGTGAAAATTTTATTCCCGTTTTTGCCATTAGGAGCTTTTTCGGTTGGATTATGTGTCATTGTGACATATAGACAATATTGTGGGCTTTTGTTTTGTTTGTTTTAGTGTTTCCTTACTTTTGGGTACTGCAAAATGTTCAGGGCTTCCTTTTTATCTTTACTGCCCAGTTCTCTGATCATCCACTTCTCCGAAGAACCCTGTTTATTTTTATTGGATAAAGGGAAATACAGGCACACATAACCTATCTTAGGGCAGAACAGTTTTCAACTTGCTTGCTGCTAGAATGCTGCAAGACCGATTCTCCTACCTCTTGCTGCACTGACCACAAAAGGAGCTCAAGTGAGTCTGGTTACACTCTAACTTTTGGTTTTATAAAATTTGTTTAGGGTATATACTAAATATAAGAGAGTTTTATTTAAGGAAACACTAGACTGTCTTCCATGTTGGCTGTACAACTCTGGGATCCCACCAGTAATATATGAGTGTTCAATCTCTCCACATCCTCTCCAACATTTTTTTTTTTGAAATTTGATGAGCATCAGTATGAGGCACTATATCACCTTTGTTTTAATTTACATTTCTCTTATACATATGATTGTTGACCATTGTGCTGGTCTGGGGATGCTGGAAAAACAAGTTCAGAGAAACTTATATGTGTATTAGAGAGAGCTTAGATAAAGAGTAATTGTACATTAAGAAAGCATCCTAACC